>RJWM01036097.1:0-18388 GCA_004363535.1 Dasyprocta punctata | reverse complement strand
AGGAAAATTTGCCAAGGAGCAGGAAAACTTTCTCACAAAGCTGAAAGTATTTTTATGATCCAAAGATGAGCACCAGAGACACTAAAATAACTCACTGTGTGATGATTGCCAAGAGAGCCTTGTTTTGAAATCCCTGTGCCCTCGATTACATCATGCCAAGTGAGGAATCCACCTTTAGAAACAATAGATAAGGCATTTGCTCTTTACCATCTCTACTGCCTGGTTTCAAAGAGCTTTTTATTTTTATTTTTTATTTATTTATTTTTTTTTACCTCTCTTGGCTCTGAGTGGTTGCAACACATGGTAAATCTTTAACTTCAAGTGTCCTTCTGTGGTGACCAACTAAAATATTAGCAAAATAAATGTTTTATGGGAAAATGTTGGCAGGAACCCCAACAGAAACAGGTGGTATTGGGTTATTTCAATATAATGTAATGATACAGCCAGGTTTCCATCTGGACAGCATGTGGTTGGGTCTGCTCAGAGAGTATCAAAGAGTGTGAGTATGCACCGGGGAAACCAGCACTGTGCAAGTGTGCAGCTAGATGGTTACTTTACAAAATAATAGTCTGGGTTTTGGGTCCTCTGGGTTAAATATTTTTACTGTCAAAATCAGAATTTCTTCATAAAATATTAAAGGCGAAGCAAACCTCTGACATGCAATACTGAGCAGTGTAATTATAAGGCAGTTCCTGGAAACCAAAGAGAACGTGCATTAAAGTGAGGCGTTTATTACAAAAGAGTTCATTACCCTTGGAAGCGAAGACACGTTTTAGAGGGAGCCTTGGAGCAGAGAAGCTTTTTTAACAAGGCTTACTATACTGGGAAAAAAAGGTTCAGTCTTGTTGGTAAGAGTACAATTAGAAAATAAAGAGAGAATGGGATTAGTTTTCTGCTAAAGGCCTGGTCGCGATCCAAAGCTAAAGAGATGTATCCTTAATTTACCACCAGGGAAGAGTCTTTCTCCCTTTTCCATAAAATTCCTGCTTCAGGCACTTCAAAACACATGGAATTAGGAACACTTGGAACATTTGGTTTTGCACTCAGCTTCCCTCACTGTATACTCATGCTAAGCTCAATAATAAACTCTTGGCTCAATAACTCCCTATATGTATCCCAGAGAGGGGCATCAAATTATAGCTATGTGCAGAGGTGGATCCTCTTCAGAGGCAGGGGGACCTCACTCCCTGGCTCTCTCCACTCTAGCCCGAGGAAGAAGACTAGAATATGCACACTGGGAGTAAACAATTTGGAAGTGGCTTGCAATCTCCTTGATGCTGACTAGCAAATTCAGGAAGTCATGGGCACCATCTGCCAAAATGAAGGAGCCACTTGGACCCCAAGGTACTTGGCCAGGAAGGCTTGGTTTCTAGAAAGTTCTCTGCAGCATTAATTGACAGTGTGGCAGACATGGAGACACTGAAAACAAAGACCTAGAAAAGAAATCTAAGGACTGATAGATAAAAATGATGGAGCAGTGAAAACTCAGTGAAGGAAAAGTAAGATTTTAAAAATTTTTACTATTTATGCTAGTTTAACTAAGCCAAAGCATTTACTTGTAACATCCTCATGCCACTGGTACCCAAAGGAGGCATGCATTCATGAGGCTTTTATTTGTTACTCAAGGAGCAGACAGCCCCACCATATCTGCTGTATTTTTCTAGATCAGTGAAGAGAAGTAGAGGAGATGGAGTGACAGGGCCTGTGAGCCCTCGAGTCTGATTCTTTTCCTATTACTTTTGTGGGGCTGGATTTAGGCCAAGGAAAGAATGGTGCCCTGGGGGATAGAGAAGTTGTAGCAAGGGCCCTGGGTTGCTTGGGAAAATGATTTTCTCCATCTGGAGCAGATCTGACAGTATGTCTCATTTCTTTTCTTCAAACTGTACTGGAGTGACAATTGTATGTGTGCATCATAGGGCTTGGGTTTCTGTGGGATTCTAAAGGATCGTAAATAGCACAGAGTCTTTATAGTTGAACAGTTTGTGATATAATGGGGAGAGTGGGTACCTAGAGAAGAACCGCAAGCTGAGTTACCCGAGGGAAGAGACTTCCTCATTTTACCTTCATAATATGGCACACAGTACATGATAAACTAAATGCTGAACTGAATAGACTGCTAGACAGGTGATAGGACTTTGCAGGTATCTGCCTGGCTTAGAACTGTCTAACTAATACTGTGTTCTTTCCATGATATATGAAATTGCCTCACACCTGATCACACCTCTGTGCTCAGAAAATGTTAGAGTGGATATAGTGATTTAAGAGAGAGGTGGAAAACTTTGTAACAGAGATGTGACAAGCTATGCCTCAGATTTAACTGTTTGGACCTTCAGGCAATTAGTGCTTTTTCAGTCTGAATAAATCATCCAAGGCTGGGAAAATTTACTAAGTTAATTGCACAAACATTGAAAACTCTTGAGTATCAGCCTGTAGTTATTTTCTTTTGCTTCTCTTTTCTCCTGAATTCCAAACTATCACAGCGTTTGCCTTAGCCCATTTTGTGTTGTTATTACAAAACACTGTAGACTGGGAAATATCTAAAGAAAAGAAGTATATTTATCTCTTGGTGTTGGAGGCTAGAAAGTCCAAGGGTGTAGTAGTGGCACCTGGCAAGGGCTTTCATGCTGCATCACATTATGGAAGGCAAGTAGCTGCAAAATTGAAAGTACAAAGGGTGGACTAGTTTTTAAAATAAGCTCCTCTGTGATGACTAACCTCCTCTCCTTGATAATGAAATAAATCCATCCACCAGGGCTCTGTTTTCATGACCCAGTCACTCTTCATTTAGGCCCCACTTCCCAACGTTGCTGCATAGAAGATCAAGCTTCCACCTAATAAATTTGAAGGACACATATATGCCATAGAAGCCTTCAAGTCTAGTAGTACCAGTTCTTCCTTGGGGAAAAAGAAATATTTTTAGCATGGAGTAAGATAATAGTCTTCTTTGAGGTTGGGAGGAGGCTGAAGCTCTACTTGTTCCCACAGTAGAAAAGCAATAGTGCTGACCCGTGGTTGTGTATTCCTTTCCCTCTGATGCTAGCCTGCAGTGGCACTATTGATAGGCAGGAGGTGAAAGGGAGACTAGAAGCCTTGTGGAGCAATGTGGAGACTCTGGGTCTCAGAATTGTTTCTGGGCTCCACTATGGGCTGGTTGAAGTAAGGAGGTTTATAGTTCAGGCCTTTGAGGAAATCATCTAAACTATTAAGGTTGCAGGGACAGCAAATGAGACACAGATGTAGAATTTGGTTGGTCATTCTGAGACCTATTAAGAAGCCTGATAGTACTAATAATTATTTGAGCACTTAGTATGAGGAAGACCCTTTGATTTGTAGGTGAGAAAATGGAGTTGTAACAAGTTGAATAACCAGTCTGAGGTCATGGAGATGGTAGAAGAGAAATTGAATCAGGTCTGTCTGACTCCAAAATCCAAGTTTTTAACCCTTCTGCTAAAATTAAAGCCCTGATGTGGTGCTTTATAAAAAAAAAAAAGTCATGGATGTTATTGTATCAGTGGGGTAAGCTGGCGCTTGTGGCTGACCATTTTAGAAGGGTCATAGAGTCTTTTCTTCTCATTGTGGCAAAATAAATTTCACATGAATTAAATATATAGGTTAATGATGAAAGCAAACCACGAACCAATAAAAGTAATCAAAGAAAATGTTGGTGAACATAATAAATGGTAACTAAGGCTGAGAAGGGCATTATAAAAAGAATTTTTAAATGAAGGAAGGATAGATTTGTCAACAAAAATCTTCTAAAATTTCTCTACATCAAAATTATAAGGGAACAACTAGGAAAACGTGTACAATTTTTATGTCAGCTAAAAAATGTACACCCTTAACACATATCCCATTCTTACTAATCAAATAAACAAAAGATACTCTATGTACTCTCATACTCATAGTAAAATGGATAAAAGCTATGAATAAATAATTCACAAAGAAGAAATATAAATGTACAAACAAACATAAATAGGTTCAACCTCAATAGCAATAAAATAAATTAAAATTTAACTGATATGTCCTTTGTCTTATACATTGGCAGAGAGAAAAATATATACTAAAGTTGGTATGGACATAGGGAAACTGATGATACATTGAGGCATTTTCCTATACCACTAATAGAGTGTGATTGATATGACTTATCTGTAGGGCAATTTACCAACATGTATAAATGTTTTAAATTCTTCACATTTTTGTCCCAACATTTCTATGTCTAAAACCAGTAGTTTTGTCCCAGAAAATATGAAGGTAAGCACTGATTAATTTCTGAGAATAGGCACCAAAGAAAGTTTCTAATTTAGAGAGAAGCTATATACTCAGTATCAGAAGACTGGTCAAAGGATAGATATTTGAAGGAATATTATTCAGACACTTAAAGTAACTTTATAGAGTACCAAATGCCACTGAAAGGTGCTCAGTATGTATTTCTTACTAAAAAAAAAGAAAAAAGAACTACAAAATGGTATACATTTTTTCTAAAACAATTATATGTGTTTACACCATTTCTAAAATGACTAGGAACAAATGACACCAAAGTTTTAATAGGGTTAGGGTCTAATTCTCTGATCAAGGAGATTATGTTACATACATTTTCTCTTTTTGGTGTGTTTTTCTCTAATTTTAATAATAACTGTACATGCATGTATACAAGTATTTATAATCCAGAATGAAATGATATCTATATTATACTTTAGTAGGATATGGTATGTTTGTGTGCGTGGGGAAGGAAGATACTGTCACACAAACAGTAGGCATTGTAAGCCTTTTGTGCTTTTGAGCGGAAGCCTCTTGCTTGGATTAGTTAATGCTCTAATTTAGGTTGAATTTATCAGCTCTGCTCATGATCACTTTTTCAAAACAGTTTAATTAGCTACTTAACGAAGGAATCTACTTTGCTGTGCAAATTCATGCCTCATTAAATCCCGCCTGGAGACTGTTGAAGGCAGGACTGGGATTCTTCGCTAGTGGTCTGTTTAATACTGTTAATTGCTGTGTGATGTTCTAGAGCCAGAAAGTGGAGTCTGGATCATTGAGCCCCAGATTCAAGACCCTACTTTTCAGTGTGCTTGAGATATCAATCAACATGTTTAACCCAGTAACTTTTATTGGGGAAAGAACTGCTAGCTACCTGGTGAAGTTCATTTACCACAGTCTTGTATCATCTTTGGAGAACTCAAAGATGTTAATGATCCCCTTGCTCTTTCTCTTCAACCAAGTGTTTTCCTGGCAGGATCTTTACTATGTATTTGTATTTGTGTGCACTTTTTCATGTTAAATGCCAGTCTGTGTTCAAATGCACGTTTCTCCAACTGAAAGAAGATATCTTAAATTCTATCTCTACTTTTCTTGATACGAACAATTCCAAAAAGCTATAGTATTTGCACATGCAAAAAAATCAGTTATTCTTTTATCATTTAATAAAGACTTCAACACCAGAACAGACTCAAGAGGCCAACTTATTTACCCTTTTGAGGGCTGTTGAGCAAATAATTCCTATCTGTTAAGTGTTGATCCATGTTACATTAACAATATAAGAAGCAAAGTCAATAAAATATGCCCATGTTGTGTGCACATTATATCAAATCAAATGCCTCATTAAAGTTCAGATTAAGCTTTTGATGAATTCTGCCCCCTCTCGTTACCTAAAGTGTAATATAACAAGAAAACGATCTATGATTTAGATTACTTTCAACTGCTGTATTTTTCTGGTGTTAAATTGTTATTTTCTCAAGTTGTACCTTCTCAGTTGTCTCTTCTTAGGAA
This sequence comes from Dasyprocta punctata, assembly GCA_004363535.1. Lineage (NCBI taxonomy): Eukaryota > Metazoa > Chordata > Mammalia > Rodentia > Dasyproctidae > Dasyprocta > Dasyprocta punctata. The sequence continues at coordinate 12,622 of RJWM01036097.1, read as the reverse complement.
CCAGAACTGGTACAATCTATTCAATTTAGCAGCCCAGTTCTAGTACACCATGCCCAAGGGATGTAGAGGCTTTTTGCTCTGACTTGAAAAATGCAAGTGCTTTCTCCAAGATAAATCAATGCTTGGTGGCCTCAAATCGAGTGTCTTCATTTCAAAGTGGCTGTACCTCCCTTTAGATCTTGGTGGAAGAGAGAAAATCTAGAGGATTGGAGAAAATCCAAACCAGCTCATCAGTCTTTAATGTTTTCAAGAATGTTTTATTTTGCTACAATGTCTAGTAAAGAGTTTAAAGCTGCCTTGGTGAGGGATGAAAAGCAGAGTTATTTTAGTCCTGGTGACTTCATAAACTTCAGAACATGGACCCAATTAAGTAGAGACCTTGAAGGAAGGTGTGCCTTTGGGGTATTTATTGCAAGTCCAAAGTATTATAAAATTAAATAAATTCTTCTCTTTGCAAGGAGCATCCACAATTTCAGATGTATATGAGTAACATACTGCTTTGTTAATAACTTTGTGTTAGATAAAGCTCAGTTCTTTACATTTTCAGCACAGCTTTGGAACATTGTTCCTCCAAGGTCCTTTGTGTGTAATGCAGATCTATTTGAGATGTGTGCAAAATTTCAAAAAGAAAAATTGCATTTGGCTACCAGTAACACACATGAATAATAATGTGGCTAGCATTGATTGTGAATATTTCCTTTCTCAACAACAGACAAGCCAGTCATCTAGTGTAATATGGAGATTCCATGGCATCATCAGGGTCCCAGATTCTTTCCATCTTCCTTATCTTCATTCTTAGCACATGCCTTCCATCTCTGGGTCGGCCTTATGGTCCCCAAAACTGCTGGAATTCTAATTGTCATCACTTTCATGGAATGGAAGGGATGAAGGGAAAGAGAAGGGCCAGAGGAGGAGATGCTATTGTCTGTAGGAAATATTTTAACCCAACATCCACAACTGAATTCTTTTATTCCTGATAGCAAGATAATTTATACTGACCAGGCAACCAGTTGCCTGCCACAGAGGAGTTCTACGGTTCTGATTTGAGGACTGCCTGGTGACAGTTCTCATCCAGGAAGCATTAACACCTTTTCTCCATCAGCATAGCATTTTCCAGTATTCTTCTTGATACAGGCAAAATAAAGGACCCACTCATTTATAAAGCACATGGACTCCAGAGGAGTTCACAATTTTACTACGGCAATCAAAAAAGAAAAGAAAAAATAATTAGAAATTGGCTCTGGATGAAAACATGGGCATCAGAGTGCCTATGTAAAGAACAAAGAAGTAAAACCACAATTTGGGATATTTTTACTAGTACTACCAGTTTACGAAGGATAGTAAGATATGGATATACTTCAGTCTTAATTCTCCAATTTATTCTCAGCACAGGAATTTCCATTGTAATAACCACCTTTTCCTGTGCACTTAATATGGGCCAGTTGTTGTTATCCATTCATTATATCTAACCATGTGATCTTGCATAGAAGGTATTGATGTACCAGTTTTTCAGTTCAGGAAATAGGAAATCAGGGTTGTTAGATTACTTTCTCAACCCCTGGAGCCAGTAAGAGAGAAGATATTTGGACTCACACATCTGTCACTGTATCTGTATTCTCTCTTCTGCAGCATGTGGTGGTTTAACATTGGTTTAGGAAAGACACTAAGATTCTCTAGAAAAAAGAGATTTACCAGACTTATTCTCATAATAAGAAGGGGAATTTAGTATAGTGTGAACTTCTCTGCCCCTGCTTTGTGGTCACTACTAACTGGCCATTCTGAGTGCATTCTAAGCCAGTGACTGGGTGCCCAGAACAGTGAACTCCAGCTCCTTCTCCTCATTCAGTCACATTATGTGCAACTTTCCTTCCCAAGCACTACTCTGGAGTGGGGAAAGGCATCATAAAAGCAATCAGTATAGTATCGTATTTTTTCTTGCTGTAAAAAGATGAAGTCATGGCATATGGTCAGATTGCCAGCACTGTTAATAATAAACCTCACATAATTAAACACTGATTTATTCCTTTATATAAGTGAAACAAATTGCTTTAACTGCCTCTGCTCAGGACCATCCAGTCAGATGGATTATGTATAGGAAGTTGAAGCTAAAAGTTATGGGCACTCATATTTCACTGTGGTGGAGGTTTATTGGAGGTACAATTAGAACCCTAACTAAATGTGTCCTGTATTTCCTTTGATGGCAAGATCAGATATTAATCTGGGGATATGACTAATTCTCAATATAGCTGCATTCTGAGCTCTAATATTCCTACTTTAGGTTCAAAACCTGGAAACGTGTTTTAAAAATTGATCAGAGCTTACAATAGCAATAATCACCTTGAAATTGGTTGTTACTCCGGTTAATGAACTGAGTTGCAGAGCACGAGCCTCCCTCTGTGTTCCTCAGGCCCTGAACTAACGAGCTAGTTGTTAATCACCGAGTTTATATAAAAAGACAAATCTCTTTAGGGGATTGAATTGGGGAAAGCTAGGGTCTGGATGTTTTCACTCTAGGGTCCTCTGACAGCACTGGCTATCTCCACCAGCCACATCTTTTCTCAGCCTTCAAAGGTCTGCCCTCCTGCCATAGCTAAGTCTGGAGTGTCGCATTGGAGATGGCATTTTCTGTCTCAGGAGCCAGGGGCTTCCTACTCAAAAAGTAGTCTAGAATCTCGTTAGCAGTGCAGAATCTCCAGTCTCATGTCAGATCTGCAGTCAGTCTGTATTTTAACAAGATCCCCTGTTAAAGAAGCCCTGAGCAGGGTGACTCTTTTTACTCCAACTCTAGTTTACCAAGACTCAGACTCCATCTCCAAAGCTTCTCGGAGGCAAATATTCCTGGGTTTTGGACAATTACCAGGTAAGACGCTCACACTGTACAACAATGTTCTTCTGTCCTAAATCCCATATGTTAAAACTTTGGATTACCATTTGCCCTTTATCTAAATGCCATTAAGAAATTTTCCTGCTTCCTTTCCTGAAGAGAAAAACTTTCTTTAGCAGAGCCCACAGACATTCCAAACCTCCTTGTCAACCCCTTCCAAGTGAGCAGGGTTTAGTTCTATGCACTGCTTGAGGTTAAATGAACTGGTGTTTTATTTCTTTGTTCTGTTTCCTTTACTAACTGTCCACAGTTAAAAAAAAAAGATTTCCTCAAAAACTTAATGTAATCTGAATAACAGAACTGCTGTGTTTTATTGATGTGCCACTGTTCTGGAACTGTGGGGCTACTAGGTTAGTGGGGCAGATTTAGGGATTCACGAAGGCTGTGGAAGTGACATCATGGGTTTAAAAGGCTGCAGAACATTTGAAAGAAAGAGATTCTCCTGCAGTCTAGGGTCTGCAGAGAAGTCTGGGAGGGGAAACAATGTCAGATTCTGGGGCAAGCAGACCTTCACCAGGGATTAGGAGACAGCTGGAGCCAATCCACATCCTTGCTGAGGCCCCAGGGACACTCGGGCTGTGAGTCAGGCACAGCAAACCTCCCAGGACCTCACTGCCTCACTGCCCTGGATGGACACCCACCCGCAGTTCTCGCTTTCTCTGTAGTTTTTGTACATGTTGGGTTCATTCAGTGGCCAAGTTGGCGTCCTTTCAGATTTACGGGAATTTAATTTTTACTGTAGGGAAGGTAGCCCCTGAATAACCTTTTATTTCACAATTTAAAAGGTGAGCTCTAGTTTACAGTTTGCTCACTTTTGACCAGGATAATTACATGATTCTGTCACTTTTCACCTGCAAAGTTGCTTTAAAAACTTTTAAGTTACAAATAAGAAGTTTCATGTTATACTTCCAAGAATAATTGTTTAGGCATGCAAGCCAAATAATCTGTCACTTTGTCTGTGTTATACTGGAGTGCCTGTGAAAATCGGTTCCATTTTCTTGCACAATTTTCCTTCAAGTCTGATGTGGTAATTGGCAGCCAGGCCAGGCCCGCAGTGCTGGAGATGGGAAGCCACTGTGGACCACGCAGCTGGGCTCCCATTTAGTAGAATGGGAATGTCAGAGAGGGCATCACTCGCTTCAGGTCACGAAACTGGCTGGCGGCATAATTGGAATCCTGTGTCTTGTTTCTCACACTTGATTTTGAGAACTGTGAAAGTAAAAACTGTAGATATGAGGAAATTAGCCTTTTGTCGTAAGTGTTGCCATCCCTCCCACTGTCATTGGTCTCTTGACTGTTTTCCTATTCAGAAATTTTAAAATGTAGCGGGACAAAGATGTAACTGAGTAGTTGCCAAATATGCACAAGGTGCTAGGTTCAGTACCCAGCATACAAAAATAAAATAAAAATTTAAATGTATAAATCGAGTTAAAGTTATTGGTGTTTTCTTTTAATTTTTTATTAGTATGTATTTGCCATACTCAGTAATTACACTTACGTTAGAGATAGATACATATAAATTTCAAATCCTGATCATTTTCATTCCCTCTGTTCTCCATACTCTCCTTTTGTTCCTTCTCCAGATCCCTGTCCCATCTCTAAAGTCTACTCCTCCATCTCTTAACTTGTGTCTTTCATCTTGCTCTTTGTTTATATTTTGAGTCTTTCATATTAGGGAAACTATGCAATACTTCACCTCTGTGTCTCACTTATTTCACTTAGCATTAGGGTTTCGAGATACATCTATTTCCTTACAAATTACTTAAATGTATACATCTTTATGACTGAGTCCTTAATACATTTTCCTGTTAATGGGCATTAGGTTGCTTCCATGATTCAGCTATAAACTTTGGTATGCATACATCACTGTAATATAATGACTTTAGATCTTTTGGGAAGACAGCCAGAAAAAGTATGGAAAGGTTCCCTTTCTCCCACAACCTCTCCAGCATTTGTTTTTTTGAGTTCTTGATATTAACAATTTTTAATAAAGTAAGGGTCAGTGTTATTTTGATTTGCATTTGTCTAATGGCCAAAGATGCTAAACATTTTTTCCCCTGTATTTTTCATTTGTGTTTCTGAGAAGTGTCTGTTCATTTCAATTGCCCGTGTTTTGATTGGGTCTTCTATTTTAGGGGGCTCTTTATGTATCCTAGATATTAATCCTCTGAGGATTAGTTGGTAAAAATTTTCCCATTCTATATGTTATCTCTTCATTCTGATGGTTGACTCTTTTGCCATGCAGCAGCTTTTTAATTTGATATAACCTCATTTGTTAATCCTTGGTATCTTTTCTTTTGGAACTGAAGTATTGTTCAGAAAGTCCTTGCTTCTACCTATGCCTTCAAGAGATTTACCTTTTGTTTTCTTCCAGTAGATTCAGAGTTTCAATTTTTATGTATATAGGTCTTTGCTCCATTTTGATTTGACTTTAATATAGGGTGAGAGATATGGATACAGATTCATTCTTCTGCATGTGGATAATCAGTTTTCTTAGTATCATTTGTTAAAGACTCTATCTTTTCTTCAGTGTATATCATTTGACTCTTTGTTGAAAATAAATGGCTAAAAGTGCTTGGAGTTATTTCTGCATCCTTTATTCTATTTCACTGGTCAACATGTCTCTTTTTGTGCCAGTACCATGCTGTATTTACTACCTAGTTTTGTAGTGTAACTTGAAGTGTAGGATTGTAGGTCTCCTGCCTTGCTCTTGTTGCTCAATTGCTTTGGCTAGTCTGGGTCTCTTCTGGTTCCATATAAATTTTAGAATTTTTTTTGCCAATTCTGTGAAAAAAAAACTGATGATATTTTGATTGCAATTGTATTGAATCTATATATCATTTTTGGTAATGTGGCCATTTTGATGATATTACTTTTGCCTTCTGAAGACCGGGACATCTCTTTCCATTTTTCAATGTCTTCTTCAATCGTTGTTTTTTTTTTTTTTTTTTTTTAACAATAATGTTTTCATTATTGAAACAGTTTTTTTTAAACAGTAACGTTTTCATTATTGAAATTCACACTTTCTTGTTTTCTTATTGAATTGACACTTTCTTGTTTAGGGTAATTCCTATGTACTTAATTTTTTTGAAGGTGCTGCGAATGGAATTGTTTTCTTGCCCAGTGGGTTTATTCTTGGCATATAGGAATGTTAATGATTTTTGTGTTCTTATTCTGTACCCTGCAGCTTTGCTGACTCTGTCAGTTGTAAGAGTCCTCTGATGGAGATTTATTTTTAATCCTCTACGTAAAATGTCATCTGCAAATAAGAATAGTTTGACTTCTTTCTTTTCTGTTTCAATCCCTTTTAATTCCTTCCCTTACCTGATTGCTCTGTCTAAAGTTTTATGTACTACTGAACAGGAATTGTGAGAGTGGACACACTTCTCATGTTCCTAGCTTTAAAGCAAATATTGGCAGTGGGCTTGTCATAAATGACTTTTCTCATTTTAAGATAAATTAATTCATTACCTATTTTTGTCATGTTTTTTTTTAATCATGAATAGTTGTTGGATTTTCTGCATCGATTGAGATGATCATGTGATTTTTATCCTTACTTCTATTTATGTACTATATTAAAATTAATGACTTACATATGTTGAACACTTGCATCCTTGGGATGAAAACAACCTGGTTGTGATATGGTCTTTTTAATGATTTATAATACTCTGTTTGGAAGTATCTTGTCAAGGATGGTCCTGTTTTTCTTTGTGGTCTTTGTAATTGAATTAATTTTGGGACCATTCTTTTTCACAAATATACAAGCCTTCTTTCATATGTTTTATCAAGTTAACCCCCTCCCTTATTCTTGTAGTTGTTTTGATTTGGTGGATTCCAGTTCTAACTCATAGTCCAGTATTTCTAGATCAAATTAGCCTGACATACAAAGGAAAGCATGTTAAAAAATAAAGTCATGTCCTGACCAGGATCAGTTGCTTCAACCCAGAAATAACCAGTTGATTCACATTTATGGAAAATCTAGATGGGCAAGGTTGTACATACATGTAATCTTGGATCTTGGGAGGCTGAGGTAGGAGGATTGCATGTTCAAGGCCAGGCTTTACTACATAGTGAGACTTGTCTCAGAAACAAGCAAGTAAGCAAACAAACACACAAAACTGAACCATATTTCATTGAATTTAAGATACCATTCGTTAAAATACATTATTTTATATATAATACATTATTTTATATGTGTTTCACTAGAAAAATAAACACTGTGGTTGTTAACCCTATCAAGGTAAGATGTATTCAACTTCAGAGATAGTAATATATGAAAATTATGTCTTAAAATTGATGATGTGTCATATTACTAGAATGCATTAAAAGCACAGTAGAAAATTTACTCATGTAGTTATTTTATTTATTCTTTTTAAATGTGTTTTTCAAAAATCTTACCATGTTTGGCCCTTATTACTTCTCTATAGAATAGGAAGGGCCAATATTTTAATTTTAACTTTACCTATAACAACAACAGGAGTGTATAGCTAATAATAACTGAGCCAAGCACTATTCTAAATCCAGGGTCGCAAAGAAAATAACAAGGTCAAAGTTTGTACTTTTATGGTTTATAGCTAGATGTCCCTCCAAAACCTCAGGTACTCAGAGGTGGGACTTTTGAAAGGTGATTGGATCACAGGGGATTATTACTGATTTGCTGTTAGAAGCTGGGATCTGGTTGGAAGAGGTGGGTCCCCAGGGAAGTGACCTGGAAGGGTGTCTCCCTCCCTGGCTTCTCCCTTGCTCTCTCTACTTCCCGGCTGCCATTGTATAAGCTGCTTTCCTCTGTCCAGGCTCTTCCACCATGTTACTGACCATACAAGGATTGAAATTTCTAAAATATGAGCCAAAATATATTTCTCCTTTAAACTGTGGACGTTGGGTATTGAGTTCCCAATGAGAAAGTGACACAGACAGAGGTCAAGAAATTTAGCTATAAAGTTACATGTGTAACCCATGTGTGTTAGGGAACCTGAGACTCAGGTTGTGAAAGACTTGCCATGATCCCTCAGAGGATTTCTGATTTCTTTCTTCAACCATAATAGTGTGCACTATGGGGCTTTGGTTCAGAAGAGATGATGAGTTTTGGCTCATGGTGTAACTTGGAAGAATGGTAGATAGGAAAGGGGATTATCCAAGTTCTTTAGGCCACATGTCTTCACCCTCAAACCTGGCATCTTCTAAATTCCTCTTTCCAATCTTAGGTAGTATGGGTCAGAGACCTCAAAAACTCCACACACAGAGGCCATATGTGGGCCTGAATTATGCATCCTTCACTTTTGTGCTTTTCCTATTTCTGCCTTGGCTGGAATAAACATCCCCAGTCAGACATGACAGTGGCTTTGGATTTCTGTCCTGGAGCTCTCATTTCATTGTCCCCAGGCAGAATTCCCATCAGAGATGGCTTTCTGGGACAGATCCTCCTACAGAGGTAAGTAAAACTGTGCTCTGGCCTGCAGGAAGACAGTCCTCAGAGGTGAAGGAGACAGCATCTTTTACTGAAGTTAATAATGAGAATTATCTTTTCTTTTTGTGTAGGGTAGAGAATTTGCATTTATCGGGAATAAAAGGCTTCCTGAAGCATCATTTGATCTAAATTTTTTGGCTTTTCTGTCCACAGAGGACTTGAGAACGTAAATATGAATGGTTTGGAAGTTTTCGCTGTGATTTGGGGTGGGTGGATACAACGCATTTCAAATGGAATGAGATGGCAACAGTTGTTTTTTGGATTTTTACTTGGATTTATGGGGCCAACCTGGCTGAGATGGGAATCAGAAAGCTTTTCTCTTTGTCTGGGCCATATAAGAATACTTCCTTTCTTCTAAATAAGTGTAAACTAACAATCTTCTTTAATGCTTTTATAGCTTACATATCAGGTTCCTGTATACTCATCACTGGAAGCCCAAAATGTAAGTAGCTGGAAGAAAGGAGTTTACACTCTAGTAGTTTAAACCTGATCAACCCAGTTCTAGCCATTAAAACTCCGTGCAATGGCTTTTTCTCCTTCCCTGAGAATTTGGAAACATAAATATGAAGTGAGTGTTGCAGACAGTGTGTCCTAAGCACATTGGGAGGGTTCCTGATTAGTCATGAAAGAGAAGAGAAATCTGCTGATTCTTGCAAATGAGAATGTACTGCAGTGTCATGTGTTGAACCTTCACTAATGATTGCTAAGGAAAACTGCTCCCTAACCTCATTAACTAAGGAAACACTTCCGGATAGAGAGTTATCCATGCTGTGAAATGTTGCTAAAGCTCTATATGGGTTTCTTAAGAAAACCGAGGATATGTGGGTGCTGCTTCTGCTGATCTGCCTCGTCACTGTGTGGCTGCTAATTCCTTGCCAGTGGTTTGATGTGCCCCTAGAGGCTGACCTTTGGATAGGACAGCCGGGCCTCTCTGGGCTTCCCTGGGGTTTTTCTAGCATTCTCAGCAGGGTTATGAAAAAGGAAGCTGTGTTGGCCTCTTTTAGTGTGAGGGCGCCTTTGCTCTCAGCTGTGATTAAGGAAGCTGCACTCCTTGAATGGTGAATTTTTCCATTATTTCTCTCTGCTTGAGGACCCCCGGCCCTGAGGTACTTTAAATTACATAGTGAGACCCTGAAAATGCTAATTACTATAATTTATTGGAGAATTTGATATCAAGATTGTTTTCTTTGAAATACTGCAAGTACTGAATACACTTTGCCTACACATGTTTTAATCACAATTGTGATTCTAATACTGTCAATTTTGAGTGTGAGTATGGCACCTGATTAAGGTTCTGAATAACTTCTGGAACACAGAGTTTTTATTCTAATTGCTATACATCCATAGCAGAGACTATGAATTTGCTATATATGTATTTTAACAACAATTGAGGGAGGAAATATTAACTAGTGGTTAAAATTAGAGCTTTTGGCACAGACTTTTTTGGTTAAAATCTCTACTTTCCACTTGCTGTCTCTATGATTTGGAGAGGGCTTTGCCTCTCCAAGTTCCATTTTCTCATTTGTAAAACAGGAAAACAAAAACAGAGTTCTCAGTTGCTTATCTGAAACATTTGGGGCTGTGTACATTTTAGAGTTCAGCTTCTTTCAGTTCTTGGAAAAGTGAAACAGTACATATGTCCTGGTTTACAGTAAGGGGCAGTCTACATCATGTCCTGTAACCTATTAATATTTCTGCAGTAAAAAAGGATGACGATTCATTCTAAATAAAGATTAGGAATAGATTCACAGCAATTCAAATTCAGGTCAGATTTATTGCCACAATTTGTGGCAAGTATGAGAAAAAAAAAAACAGGTGATTTTGAGGGCTTTTGGGATGTTGTAATTATAGATGAGGGATGGTAGATCTGCACTTACTCACAAAGTTATTCTTTTTAAATGAAGTATTTACAAAGTACTTAGCATTTCAGTGGCTTCTATGCACTAACTTCCCAAGAAATGTTAATCTTCATCTTCTTGCTGGAGTCTACTTCCTGTGTATTAGTCTCTGAGCATTCCAGTTGATCATTTTGTCTCTGAGTCACCTCTGCCTGTATCCAGATGAGAAGACTTTTTCTATTTGTGCCTCTGTAAAGGCTTCTTCTATTCCCCTACTTCCAGAGGCTGGTGCTGTCTAGCAGAACATTCTGCCATGACAGAAATGTCCTATATTTGTGCCACCTAATATGGTCACCATTAGCCATCTGTGACTATTGAGCACTTGAAATGTGTCCAATTAACTGAGAAACCACATTTTAAATTGTTTAAATTTTAGCTAATTAATTAAAATCTAAATTTAAGTAGGCACATGGGTGTAGTGTTTATCATATATTGGGAAGTACAGGTTCTAGACACAGGTTCAATACTAAGGTGACTTTGGATGCTTATTCTCACCTAATTCTTTACTTACAAATTGCTGACGCTGGTGAAAAACTGCTCATTCCCTTGTTTATTTACCAAGTATTTTGTAAATGTCTGCTACATACCAAAGCACTGGAGATAGAGAACAAGTTTATGAAATGAAAGAGTGCCATACATATTTCAAGCATACATTTGCAAGTATATGTAAGCCTACATGTAGAAACACAAATATGCATTGATGAATCCATTGACAGAGCTACTGAATTGCTGTAGGAGCACAGAGGATTGACAATCCACTTAGTGAGACCACAGAGAAAACTTCCTTGAGGAGGGCTTAACTTCTTAGACAGTAGTATGAGTCAGCCAAGGGCAATAGACTAAGTGGAAGCCCACTGGAGAAAAGACAAGGAGAGAAGAAAAAGCACTGGCCAGCTGTCAGCTGCTGATGTGGCCGGAATGACTGGAGAGACTGGAGGTATGATTGGTGACCAGACCTTGAGCCTTTGTCCTTGAGCCTTTGTATGCCACTGAACTCCCACAGAAATCCTCAGTTGCTTAGTGATCTTGGAAAGTAGGGACTCATTCTGCTATCGTTTCAGCAAGTATTAAGTCAAGGAAATGAAATGAAAGTCACTCTTAAGTATTTCAAGACAGAAGGCATTGCATGCAGGGGATTGTATGTCTGTATAAAAATTGGAGTCCAGGGAACAAGGATAAGATCATTTTCAAGAAATTCAGAAGTTCAGGGATTGCTGAAAGCTGCTTTCCATGGTTATGGCTGCCTTATCCAATTGAAACCATATCTGCCTTCTAGTCTTTTTTTTTTTTTTTTGTACCAGGAATTGGACTCTTGGCCTCATGCTTGCCAGGCAGGCACTGTACCACTGAGCTACATCCCAGGCCCCACGTCTGTCTTCTACCATCTTCCAATACCTATGTGTTTGTGGTGACTGGAGAATGTTTCCTCCTCTTCTGACTTTTAAATCCTATGTCAGTTTCTTTCCATGGTGAAATTTATCAAAGGAATCTAAATTGTCATACCCAGGATCTCTGCTCTTGAAGTGCAGGGAAGAGATTAGCAGAGTAGGATACTGTTAGTACTGAGTAACAACACCTGTTTTGTTATCTCCTTAAGTGCCTCACTTTAGTAATGCTGATAAGTAAGGTGATCACAGAACATATCATTCAAACTATGTCATTCATAAGAATGAAAAGGGCTCTAAAATGTGTTAATTGACACATAGTCATCTAACCTGAGAAAGTGGCAATGTATAAATTAGTGAATCAGCCTGAGGATGTGGCTTAGTGGTAGAGTTCTTTCTTTGCATGCACAAAGCCCTAGGTTCAAGCCCCAGCACCACACACACACACACACACACGCAAAACAACGTCATTAGGAAATGCTTAATTTTTTAAGTATGGAAAAAATAGAAGAGACAAAGGGAAAATTTTAGTAATTTGTTGAATCCGGGTATAAATTTCATGGAGTTTAATCATACTATTCTACATACTTTGTGTTTATAAGTTTCATGATGAAAGTTAAGACAGGAAAATATTACCAAAATTGAGATTTTAATTTATATGTGTGTACATGTATCTAAAAATACCTATCGATATGTATCTACAAATATGTATATATACAAATATGTATATATTCAACTGAGATGACAGTGTTTTAAAGAAAAATATTTACTACTTGGTCTTTAAGGGTTGTTCAGAATAAAATACTGTCACTGAAAGAAGAAAGTGGATTTGGGTTTGTTGGACACTGCACCTGAATTCTATTTATTATTGGTCAGCAGACCTTTAGGGAGTCTTCATAATTGGTCTAGAAGTTAGACTTGCAAGAGTTAGCTCTGGAGATGATTTAGCATATGCTCTGACATCTAAGAAGTGTTCAGTAAAGACTTA
>RJWM01036096.1:0-18420 GCA_004363535.1 Dasyprocta punctata | reverse complement strand
TCCTTCCTTCTTCTTGGTGGTTTTTTTTTTTTTTTTTTTTCCCCCAACAGCTTCTTGCTATGTAGTTCAGGTTGACCTGGACCTTACTATGATGTAGCCCAGGTTGGCCTCAAATTCCTGGCGATCCTCCTGCCTTGGCCTCCTGATTGCTGGGACTGCAGGGGTGCACCACCACACCTGGCTCTCCTCGCGTCACAGTTTTAAAGGAGGTGAAGGAAAAAGCCCCCACCCCCATGCTCCAGCTGCCCCCTTGGCAGCAGCTGAGATGGAGCCAGACAGGTTGGCCTAAGACCAGGCCACACCTACGCTGCTCAAGCTGTGCGGTGGCCAGGAGCTGAAGGGGCAGGAGGCCGGCGCAGGGCAGGGCGCACAGGCTGTCGGGAGGGCTTGGCCCTTTTCTCCGGAATGGGGGCTCTGCCTTGTCCTGTGTCCCCTGTGAAGTGCTAAGGGCCACGTTGGCCTGGTTTCCCTGGGCCTCTGTGACAGCATCATCTCTGCTCCTGCTGTGGAAGGCCAGAAACAGAACCAGGCCCAGGGGTCAGGTCTGCACGTTTCTCTCCAGGTGACCGCGTTGCCATCGAGCCTGGGGCCCCCCGAGAAATCGATGAATTCTTCAAGGTTGGCCGGTACAACCTGTCACCTACCATCTTCTTCTGCGCCACGCCCCCCGATGATGGGAACCTCTGCCGCTTCTACAAGCACAACGCTGACTTCTGCTACAAGTGAGTGCTGCCCTTCCCCTCGGGCTGTTCAGATCTTCCTTCCTTCTAGTTTCTTCCTGTGGGAATTTTCTTATTCTTTCTGCTCTTTATTCTTTCCATGCTGTTGTTGAGACCGGGTCTCAGTATGCAGTTCAGGCTGGCATTGAACTCTATGTAGCCCAGGCCGGCCTTGACTCAAGGCCCTTGCTTCTCCTGCCTCAGCCTCCCGAGTGCTGGGATTTCAGGTGTGCGCTAGCACGCCCGGCCTTTTTGGCATTCTTGTTCCAGGGAGGAGTGGTGGCCCAGTGGGCAGGACAGTGTCTGAGGCCCATGGCGGAGCCCGTCCTGCCCCCTAGAAGGTGTGGGCTGGAGTGAAGAGAGGCAGGGGTGCGGCCAGGGAAGCTGCAAGCCCAGGTTCTGTGTTGATCATTCTGTCAAGGGGAGGGCAGAGCGACGGGCTGGGGCTGGGGCCGGGGCCGGGGCCGGGGCGGGCATCGGCATGGACGTGGCTGCCCTGTTCATGCCTGTCTGGACCTCGAAGGCTTGGCATTGCTGCCTGTGGGAGCAGTGCAGGCACTGGGCCGGTGGATAGCAGGTCGGGCGGAAGTGAGCTGTCGGCCCCGAGACGCCGAGGTAGCCAGGCGAGGGCGGCCGGGAGAGGGGTCAGGCCCATGTGCCACGCGGGCAGGGCTCCTGAGGCCAGCGAAGGCAGCAAAGGAAGCTGCCTGGAGAGCACTCGTCTCCAGGGCCCAGCCTGCGCCAGGGCAGTGGACGGCGAGGACACGACGCCATCGCTCAGCCGCGGCCGCTTCCTGTTTGTGGCCTCGCTGCCATGTGTGGCCCTGGGTGAGGCGGCCGGAAAGTGGGCACTGTGCAAAGTGGCTGAGAGCTGGGGTCTTTGGCCGAAGTCAGATCACACAGCTGTGAACTGGAGCCCCCGAGGGGCGCAGCGTGTGGCTGTCAGCTCCAGGTCAAATCCACACCACACTCAGCCCTGGGTGCTCCGCAGAGTGCTTGCCCAGCTGGTGCACAGTCCTGGGTTCGAGTCCCTGCACCACAGAAAACACAAGGAAGCCTGGTGCACGCGCAGTGCTGAAGTGCCCGCCCTGGGAGAGCCCTGGGCCGGGTGTGGGGAGCAGGCAGGTCTGGGGCTCCTGGGACCCTCTGAGCCCCTCGCCTGCAGTGACCACGTGTGTCTGCCCGCAGGCTCCCAGACGGCGTCACCTTTGAGGAAGGGGCTCTGATCGAGCCCCTCTCGGTGGGAATCTACGCCTGCCGCCGCGGCGGAGTCTCCCTGGGGAACAAGATCTTGGTGTGCGGAGCCGGTAAGGAGCAGGCGCTGCCCCGCCTCGGTCACTGAGTGGGACTTGGCCTCGCCCTAGAATCTTCCCTGGGTCGGGGAGACTCGAGGCAGCCAGCTCTGGGCTGCGGAGACGAAGCCAGGTAGTGGGGCCCTCTGCTCATTTAAACAGTGAGCCCTGTAGTCCTATTTTGAACCCTTGGCAAAACCTAGGGAAGCAGTGTCAGTAGCAAAGTGAGGGTGACGTCACATGGGGAAAGTCCTCGTCACACCCAAGAAGTGTGGCCCAGCCCGGCCCTTGCATGGGGGCCCCCACACTGCTCCCCGAACCCCCAGAATGAGCCCTGGTGGCCTCATGCTGAACCAGTCTGAGCTTTTAGTCGCTGGTGACCCAGACAGCAGCCACACTCCCTGTCTCAGACACGTTGTCACGGCCACCACAAGCTTACCACGTGTGACACAGACGCGCAGATACCCGGGCCGGAGAGCAGGTAGCCCCAGGCCAGTTCTCAGGGCCAAGAGGGTTCCCTTTGTCAGGGCAAAGTAGGTGACTGTGGGTCCCCCTAGGAGGGACGGGGGGACTCGCTTCTGTGGCCAGCAGACTAGGGGCCTTGGGGACAGACTGCCTTAAGAGTCTGTACAAACAGCACCTCTTCGTCATAGGAAGCCACGTCCCACGCATCGCGCTCACTGGCTCACACTCGGAAACCCCCGGCAGCCTGAGAGAGCCCCAGAATCCACAGGGTTCATCTTACCTACTCCTTTTAAATTTTTTTTGTACTTTAAAGAAAAAGTATATTCTGTCAGTATTTTGTTAACAGATGCAGCTACAGAATAACTTTAAGTAGCTGTGCAGTGTTCACTGTGATATTTGTAACTAGTCACCCTTTGTTGGACATTTCAGGTATGATTTCCCAGCTTTTTGCTTACAAAGTTGTTTTTAAGGGGTGTGTACCAATGGCAAAACTGGAAGACCTTCTTTTTTCTTTCCTTGCAGTCCTGGGGATTGAGCCCAGGGCCTTGAGTATGTCAGACTCTCTAGTATTGAGCTACATCCTAGCCCTTTCACAGTTTTTACTTTGAGATAGGGTCTTACGAAATTGCCATGGCTGCCCTCCGATGTGTGATCCTCCTGCCTCAGCTTCCTTGGTAGCTGGAAGACATTCTTCATTGCCCAGTTCTGCGGGTCTGGGTTTTCTGTTGAAGCTGTGCAGGTACTGGTGACCTGCACAGGGGTGCACACTGAGGTTGTGCACTGTGCGAACACTTTCTGTCTTCTGTTTGTTCAGGGCCAATCGGGCTGGTCAGCTTGATTGTGGCCAAAGCAATGGGTGCAGCCACAGTGCTGGTGACAGGTAAGAAGACCTACGTCTTGTTGCATCCTTTTGAGGGAAATGGGTGTGAGAGCCACCCACTCCTCTGGGGTGATAGTACGGAGAAAGCCCACGCACGGGCGACTCCTTGGGGCTCAGGATGGGACTCTTGCAGCCTTTCACAAGTGGGCCCTGCCCTGGGGGGAGGCACAACGTGTCTGTCGGTCCAGCTCTGGAGGGCGCATCTGTGTGAGCCTTGGAGCTACTGGGGCCTGAGAAGACACAGCGGGAGAGCTCCGCGTGCTGAGAGGTTCCAGCCGCATGCAGGGGTGGGGCACCCGGAAAGGGTCGCCTGCACCCTTGGGCTCTTTTCTTCCAATCATTCATCTGGGCTCTCAGGGTGAAAGCAACTCCTCTCGCCTCCAGATCTGTCCGCCTCTCGGCTGTCCAAAGCCAAGGAAGTGGGGGCCGACGTGGTCCTGCAGGTCTCCCAGGAGGGCCCCCAGGAGGTCGCCAGCAAGGTGGAACGGCTGCTGGACGGCAAGCCGGACGTCACCATCGAGTGCACCGGGGCGGAGAGCGCCATCCAGGCGGGCATCTACGTGAGTGGGCGGGGGGGACCCCGCTGTGCGCACCCCCGGGCAGAGCGCCCTGCTCCCCTGAGTCACCCTGCGGTGTCAGCCCGATTACAGAACCCCGCTGGACGAGTGGCCATTTCCATGTGTGCGGGGTGGGGCGGGGCGGCCTTCTCAATCTCACCCATGACTATAAAAGTAGGATCAGCAAGAGGAACAGGGAACCGGGACCTCAGGGCGTGGGAAACCCCTGTCAGCCCTCATTGAGGGGAGCTTCATACAGAGCGACAGCCGAGAATTGGGTTCTCAGCTTCCTTCTGTGGGGACAGTGACTACCCAGGGGTGGCAGCCTCGTGGGGCCACTCTTGGTCATCACTGCTGTGCCCTTTCCCAGAACGAGGAACAGATAAGTTGTGGGCCATCGTCGGGGGGGGGGGGGGGCGGGGGCGGGGGCAGGGAGCGGCATCCCCAGATCAAAGTACGAGGAAAAGGAGGATTGCGGGTGCCACGCCCGGGCACACGGAGCCTTACAGCACCTCCTGACAGCTGTGTGACTAGGAGGGGACATAGCATCAGCCAGCGGCGGGCGGCCTTCTGAGTTACAGCGACTTAGGCAGAGGGCCACCAGGTGGCATACGACACTGCCCCTCCAGCGGGGCACAGCCGCTGGCCCTTCCGCTACCAGCGTGGCTGGTGGAGGGAGGAGCAGGTGCCCTGGACCCTGTCCTGTCAACTGCTGTCACCCTGCTCACTGTCAAGAGGTTTTTGTGGCTCACTCCCAAGGTCGGCCTCTCTCCCCCTTCCTTCTGTGGGGACAGTGACATTTTCACGTTGCATTGCTGAGTGGTTTGCAAGTCAGTCCGCACAGCTGACCGTGCAGCCGGTGATTGTCACAATGAGGGCCGGCTCAGGGACGCTGGGCCCAGCTCGTCACGAGGGGCTCAAACTCCTCCCCTCTGGCCTGAGCTCTGCTGCTTGCTCCGCGCCCTGCAGGTCTCCCTCTGCAGTGCCACCTCCTCCCCGGGGACGTGAACTGGGCCTCAGCTCCCTGTTCAGCACGGAGGTGGCCCTGTGCGTGCCGCCCCTTCTGCCACTGCAGCTCAGCCCCGGTTCCATCTCTCACAGCGGATGTAGGGTCCCCTGAAGCTGCTACGACGGGCCCAGTACCCATCTGTAGTCCCTCAGAAACTGCCAGCAGCAGCCACGCCAAGCTTTGAGGCACTAGGTCTCTAACTCCATGCTCTTAGCTGAGCACTGGTTTTCCAGATAAATATTCAGAGAATATGCTCTCCTTGTCGTAGGTGCTTTTGCGATCAACACCTGGAATGAAAATGAAGCCAGTTTTAAACCACAGTATTCTAAAAGCGCATGCATATAATCCCAACACTTAAGAGGCTGAGGCAGGAGGATCACTTGATGTTTGAGGCCAGCTTGGACTACACAGTGAGTTCAAGGCCAGGCTGAACTACATAGTGAGACCTTCTCTCATTAAAAAGCAAAGCAAAGCAAAACAAAACAACACAAAACAAAACAAAAAAACCCCAGAATTCCCAAAGTCTGGCTGTAGGGTGCTCAGTAGGAGAGCCTGGAGGGTCTTTCCAAAGTCCTGTCCTGCGGGGGTGCTCTGGAGGAGGAGCCGGTGCCAGGACACGCCAGGGGCTCACACCAGTGCCTGAACTTGGCGAGCTCTGGGAGATGGGCTGCACCTGGTCCCACGTTTCAAGTGCATCGTGGGAGGCTCCGTGAGAGCCTGCGGCCCGCCTGGCTCTCTGCTGAGTTGCTCAGTTGTGAGTGAGCCCTGTGTTGTGGCCGGAATGGCGTGCTCAGGGAGCCTGGGGTCCTCACTGGCAGCGGGGAGAAGCTGTCTGTGCGGCCGCAGTGTGTGGTGGTTGGCGGGACGGCGCGATTCTCATCCCGAGCACTCTTCTCTTCCTTCTCAGGCCACTCGCTCTGGGGGGACCCTGGTGCTGGTGGGGATGGGCTCTGAGATGACCAGCGTGCCCCTGATCCATGCCGCCGTCCGGGAGGTGGACATCAAGGGCGTGTTCCGATACTGCAACACGTGAGTGAGCCGGGTGGGCTGGGCGCCTCTGCCACCCGCGGCGCTGCCTGTTTGCTCACGGGGCGCTCCCTGGCTGCCCTGACAGCCACCCGATATGATAGGGACGCGAGTCCTCAGCAGAGGGAGGGCTCTGTGGCACGCTGCCCCGGGCCCCTGCCCCCGGCCCCTCTTCCCTGGGCTGGGAAGTGAGCAGGCCTCTGTCCTCCCCCTTGAAGGGGAGAAGGGGAGAAAGGACAGAAACAGACATGGAGGAGTCCCGCCCCCTCTGTCCTGAGCCTGAACCCACCTGGGGAGGGAGAAGCTCTTCATCCCCGTCTGCTGTGTGCTCCTTGTCCCTGCTGGGCCCTCCTGTCTGCAACATCCTCCAGGAGGCGGCAGCTCCTGCTCTTGGCAGGGCACCAGTTGCCTGCTAAACCCTGCCGGCTGCCCCTGGAGCGCCCACCTTTCCCGGGGCCTCTGCAGTTCATCCACCCTGTGCTTTGACGCAGGGCAGTGCTGGGCATCCCCGGAAGGGCACGCACTGGAAACAGTCGCTGAAAAGTGTGATGGAAACACACAGTGCCTGCTTGAATACAAGAAGGCTTTTAATACAGTAACAGACAGACGCCGCGACTGCCCCAGGAGTCCTCCCACTCGCTGGGCGCACGCTCGGCCTGCCGTCCTTGCTGCCCTTTGCAGCAGCTCTGAAGTCCTCTTTCCCAGTGTCTTTAGTTGCACTGTCTCAGGTGCCTCAGTGTCCCCATCAGTTTGAAATGCTTCTCATTCATGGTCATTTTGATTTGGGGGAGGAGCCAGATTTCTCATGGAAGCGGATGCCCTGAGTAAAGTGGGTGGGGACACGTTTTCATGCTTGTGTGAGCCGCCTTTCTGGCGGATGGGGCTCTGCAGCAGCATTCACCGGGTTTTTGATCGCATCTCATGAAGACCCTGAGGAAGCAGGGCTTCCAGAGCTGCCTGGGAAGCCCAAGCGGCCTGAGTGTGTGGAGCGATGGGGAGTG
Organism: Dasyprocta punctata; assembly: GCA_004363535.1. NCBI lineage: Eukaryota > Metazoa > Chordata > Mammalia > Rodentia > Dasyproctidae > Dasyprocta > Dasyprocta punctata. Next base: position 11,471 of record RJWM01036096.1, on the reverse strand, counting down.
CGTGCAGGCCTGCTCACGGCAGCCTGTGTTTTGCCATCACGGTTTTTAAAAAAATGCAAACGTGGCCGTGTGTTCCGCTCACGCCTCTTGTGTCGGAGATCACAGGCCACCGGGTCGGTTTCTCTGCCTTCGGTCTGTAAAATCCCTCTCGCAGAAGCGCAGTGCTGGAAGCCAGCGTGGCCTCACTGTTCTTGAGCTGGGCCTGGCTCTCCGTCCCCAAAGCCTAAACGCCATGCTCGTGATCTTCCGCAGGTGGCCAATGGCCATCGCGATGCTCGCGTCCAAGTCCGTGAACGTGAAGCCCTTAGTCACCCACCGCTTCCCGCTGGAGAAAGCTCTGGAGGCCTTCGAGACATCCAGGAAGGGAGTGGGGCTGAAGGTCATGCTCAAGTGCGACCCCAACGACCAGAACCCTTGATGCAAGCTGGGCTGTCGCCCCACCCGGCCTCTCCGCATCTCGGGACTCAGTGGTCTCGAGCTGAGGCTGGACCGTGCTCTGCTCGGGGCAGTAAGGATAATACCGTGGGGCTGGGCGGCGGCTCAGGCCAGATGCTTGCCTAGCAGGCACCAAGCTCGGGTTAATCCCCGGTCCTGCTGAAAAATAAAAACAAAAAAAGAAAAAGAAGAGAAGTGTAAATCCTGAATGTGATTCATTGCCAGCAGAGAGCCTTCCGGAGGACCAGGTGTGACTTAAGGTCACAAGCGGAGACAGTCTGGGGGACGGGCACCAGCATGCCCTGCTCCTGCTGAGCTGGGGTCGGCAGGTGGGGCAGAGAGTGGCTGTGGGGTGCCGGGTCCCCTCTTCAGGTCCGGCCTTCGGGCTCCTGGCTCCACTATGACGGGTTGAGTGATGAAGAGAGACTGAGTCCCACCCGGCCGGCTGCTGATGGTCTGCAGGGTGTGGGTGAGGGGTGGTCGGCAGTCACAGTCCCCGCGCACGGCTCTGGATGGGAAAGAGGAGGGGCCGACTTCCTGGGCCCAGGAGGGCTTTGAGATCAATCAGAAGACTAAAAGCTAAGGAGCCTGTAGTCCCGACATGTGGAAATAGGAGGGCCCTTCTTGATCCGCCAGAAGACAGGAGCCCCCTTCCCAGCACGTTCTGGCCTTGCCCCTGCCCGTTGCTAGGCAACCGGAAGACTTGCGCCTGAGGGCAGCAGCTGGGAGAAGACCCCGTGGAATCCGCACCCCAGGCTCACCCAGGGATGATTGGCAGGCAGTTTCACTCCATCCTGGATATTGGAGACAGTAAACTTTTCCCTTCTCTTAGTCACTGGACACTGTGTACCTATGATCTCATCAACTCAGGAGGCTGAGGCAGGCTGTCTGCAAGTTCAAGGGCAGCCTGGGCAAATTTAGTAACACTGTCTCAGAACAAAAAGGGCAGGAATATAGTTGGGTTGTAGAGTGACCTGGGTTTTTTGTTGTTTGTTTGCTTGTTCATTTTTGAGATGGGGCTCCACGTAGTTCAGGCTGGCCTTGAACTCACTGTGTAGCCCAGGCTGGCCTTGAACTTGCGGCGATCTTCTTGCCTCAGCCTCCTGAGTACTGGGATTACAGGTGTGCCGACCACACCTGGCTGTGTCCCAGGGTCTTGCCAAAAGCAAAAGAAAAGGCTTTTGGTACTTCACTGACTGCTAGAGAAGTCACCTCTGACCTTATCTTCTATTAATCATGAGGGTTTCCTGTGTAAGATTCAGATCACAGTGTGCCCTTTGCAACTTTGAGATGATTAATCAAGAATGAGGATAGAGTGGTCAGAGCTGGGGGAGGGTGTGCGGAGGGGTGTGGGTTTCCCTGTCCCCTCGGCAGACCTGACCGGTGCCCAGGGCTCCCCCAGCTGCCCGAGTCACGGATCCCGTCGCATCTGCCCAAGGAGCAGTGGCCTCGGCCCGCCTGGCTCTCAGAGGACTCCTGTTCCGTGCTAAATAGAGTTGCATCGACTGCTGGCAGCGTCGTATGCGTCTTCTCCGGCCCTCACGGCAAGCCGGTTATCTAACAGTTACTTTGCAGATCATGAAACAGAAATAAAGTGATTCTGCCAAGGTTCCTGGCTGCGTCTCTTCTCTCACCCAGCGAAGGACGGGAGGCCCTGAGGCCCAGGTCAGCTCCTCTCCCTTCTCTCCATCCTGCTTCGTTAGGGCCACTCTTGGCATCTGACTTCTCTCAAAACTGTCCTACCAGGCATGATGGTGCACATATGTAATCCCAGCACTCCAGGAGGCTGAGGCAGGAGGATCCCGAGTTCCAGCCCAACCTGGACAATTTAACAACTTAATGAAATCCAGTCTCACAATAATTTTTTTAAAAGGTAGGGATGTAGTTTTGTGCAGATTTCACTGAGGAGCTGCTGCTCCTGCATGGCGGGACGGAGGAGGCCACCGACATGGAGAGGCTTTGGGAGCTGCAGGAGGGACAGCAGGACAGGAAGGGCTGCCAGGACCGAGACGTCACTGCCTCACAGTACAGTAGGGCTGGGACTTGCTCTTCTGAGCCAAAGTCCTCGTTGCCACCAGTTTCCAGCTTCGTGACGGCTGTGCAGTTTTGCAGATGGGGTGGTTGGTTGAAAGCTGGGGGTCCCCTCCCCACCCCCACCCCCAGTTCCCAAGTTGCTGCTCCGAGCAGCAGAGTGACATGGCTAGTTTGGCAGCAGAGCCACTTTGGGGACCCCCTGTACCCCAGTGTCTAGATGCTCACCCCCTCTCCCCCCCGCTTGGAAGGGCCTGCAAGAACCCCAGGAACTCACTCCACCGTCACCCCACAGAGGGCTCCATCAGTGTTGACCGACCCCGGGAACCAGTCCCGGAACCACGCGCGGGAACTTCCCGGCAGCTCCCCGGCCTCGGGAGGCCTGGTGGCTTCTGTGTGCTCTGGCACCAGCTAATGTCAACATCGCGGACCCCGCCCTGGTGGCACTCCCAGCCTCGGAGTGGGGGTGGGGTAGGGTGTGGGTGGAGAGCCGGAGAGTGGGACCCTCCCTGCCACCTCCAGGGTGGCCACAGACCCCCCAAGAGGGGTGCGTGGCTCCTGCACCTCCTCCCACAGGCCGCCTTCGTCCCAGATGCCAGCCAAGGCCCCTGTCGGGCTCGGTGCCACTGCTCAGCCCGTGTGCCCCGGTAGCGCAGTCGCCCTTTCCCCTGCGGGTGTCTGGATGCACTTGGCAGCTGCCTTTCTCCGGGTGCAGGAAGGGCTGGGGTTCCCACGAAAACGCCAGCTTCCTGGGGTCCCCTGTTCTGCTTCGTGGCTGCAGGCCAGGGGGCATGGTCCTAGAAGGCCTGCACAGCCCGGGGACAGGCACGGAAATTGATCGGGCTCGCCTGGCAGTGGCCTGGTCCCTGCTGGTGCTCAGCAGAGGACAGCAGCGTGCAGCGTGCAGTGCGGTGGGCCTGGGCGGGGCCGTCAGGCATCCTGAGGAGGGGCTGCACCTGGCTTCGGGGGGGGCGGCTGCTGACACCCCACAGAGTCTACCCTGCGCCCGCTCCTGTGGGCGTCAGCTGCTTGCTGTGCCCGGTCCCCACCCGCTGTGATAACGTAAGCAGAGAGATGAGAGGCGCAGTGGGCAGCATGACCATTTCCCAAGGACGCGGCCGTGTCGGGCCTTCTTCGGGCTCTTCCCTGGCGCCTCTGTAAAACTCCTGCGTGACTTATGATGCAGTGGAAATGCACTTCACCTCCTTTTTTCGTTTTTGCCCATAAGGCTGTAAAAGCAATCATGATTATTAAATTATTCCTACTGTTTGGTTGTTTGGTTTTTTGAGACAGGGTCTCACTGTGTAATGCAGGCCTGCCTTGAACTCACTTATGTACCTAGGCTGACCTTGAACTCATAGTGATCCTCCTGCCTCAGCCTCCTAAGTGCTGGGATTACAGGTATGCACTCCCACGCCTGGCTAAATAGCTCCTATTATTGAGCCAAATAATATTAATAATTCCTTCATATTGTCTAATAACCAATTAATTTTCCCCAATTATTAAAAAAAATGTTACCTTTTTACACTTGGTTTGCTGAAATGGAGATCTGAACATCTGGGTGTGGTGGCACATGCCTGTAATCCCAGCATTTGCGAGGCTGAGGCAGGAGGGTCACTGTGAATTAAGGCCAGCCTGTGCTACATAGTGAGATCCTGTCTCAAAAAACTAAAAAAACAAAACCTAAACAAACACTTCCCATGTGTTTATTGTGTTAATATGTCTCCTTTACTCTGTGACAGTTTCCCTCAGTTTGGGTTTAAATGCCATTATTATGTTGAAGAAACTATGTCCTTTGTCCTAGTTTATATACCATTTTGTAAACATGCCCGCTTTAATTTATAAATTGCTACATTTCTGTGCCTACAATTGCCATAATTTTAAATCCCACCCTCACTTTAAGTCACCATCTCCCACTGTATGGCTGCACTGTCACCATAGGGCCAACCGTTCTGTTGGGGCCCGTGGGTGGTTCCCAGGGCTTTGCTATTAGGATTCAGTGGTGCAGACGGTCCTCGTCTGTGCGTCTTCTGCGCTCTGGACTTGTTTCCTGCTATGATGTTTAGGAATGAAGAGTATGCACATTTTATTTATTTGTTTACCTTTGGCGGGGCCAGGGCATGAACCCAGGGCCTCAGGCATGCTTGGCGAGCACTCTGCCACTGAACTGTGCCCCCGCCGTGAGCATGTCCAGTCCAAATGTGACCTGGCTAGACAGGAGAGCAAAGCATGAATATGGAGTCTATGAAAAACCTATGGGGGGCCCTGGGCCACATATATCAGGGGACTCAGGTTGTGGGGGAGGCTGGGGCTGCCGAGGACGGGACTAAGGAGCCACCAACTCTACGGCTGCGAGCCAAGCTTCAGCCTGGGTCTCACCATGCGACACGTGACCAGGTTTTTCCATCTGTGGGTTTCCTTGGGGGTAATCTCGGTGTTCCCCCCAGCGCTGGGCCTATTCCCAGGATCGGGTGACAAACAGCCCCCCTGGAAGAGCTGGCGTGGATTTTCAGGCCCTGTGGCCTGGCCACTGTGGCGCCGTGGGGCCACCATCAAAGAACTTGGACTGGAAACTTCTTCCCCAGTCCACTACCTAGCAGCAGTTCAAATCCCGGAAGCAGTGGGTACCACTCCGCAAACTCTAATAAACGCTGACCGCTGGGCTGTTTCTCCTGCTGCTGGGACGAACCCCTGCCTGAGGAAGGGCAGCTTCCTCTGGCTCACACCTCAGTCCCTAGTCTACTGGCTGCCAGGCAGGGCCCACCGCAGAGGGCAGCTGCGCTTGGCCTGGGCTGGTGCGGTGGGCAGGAAGCGGCATGAGCGGGAGGAGCGGTGTCCGTGATCACCCCAGGCTTTAGGGGCCAGCTGGTTCAGAAGCAAGTGTGGACCATGGAGAACGTCCCCTCTCAGCTCTGACTGCTCCAGGAGGAGGAAATCCACAACACAGGAGGAATGACCTCAGCTGTCAAGATGCAAAGCTGGGTTCTCAAGAGTTCCAGAGACATGGCGATCAAAGCAGGACCCTTGGAATTTTATCTTCCAGTGATTCGAATACAGTCATCGTCATGCTGTTATTGGATGCTGGCCTTGCAGAACCACGCAGTATGGATTTCTTTCTCACTGGCGGGTTTGTACTACCTGCTTTCTATGACACTGAAATGAAGTCACTTCCTTGTGACAGGGCTACCTGCTTTGAGAGTGTCTATTCCAGGCCTGAGTATTCTGGGGAACTTCTGGGGAAATCTGTTATCAACAAGCAAGAGGGCGATGAATGACCTATCAGAGAGTGAATGAGGAAGGAGGGTGACCAGGAACCCGTAATCCAGGACAGAGTGACGAAGTGACTCAGCGGTGACTGCAGGCTGGGGCCGCGGGTGCAGGGAAGTGGCTGGGCCTGCGCACGGCGCTGGGACAGACAGGTTCCGGCCAGCGCTCCCCGGCTGGCCCCAGCGTGGCTGCCCGGTGCCACATACCAAAAGCCCACACCTTGCCGCACACCTGAGCAAACCAGGGCCCAGAGAGGGCCTGGCTCCGGCCAGCAAGGGGCTCCGGGGTGAGTGACGCGTCCCAAGGCCTTGGAAACGGTGACCTTGTCAACTGTCACAGGGAAGCAGGCATTGCTGGGGGGCTGACTGGGAATGTCTGTTATGTTTATGTCTCGTTGTGGCCTGCAGTGAGGCGGAGGCCAAGCAAGAGGCCGGTGTCGTTAAGGAAGAGGCCGATACGAGGCATCCGGCTCTTTGTCTGTGACCTTGAGCAGCTCACTTGACCTCTCCCAGCATTTGACCGCATCCTTCAAATGGGAAAAATAATACCTGCTTCAGGCAGGGTCAACCCAGGGACACCTGAGGTCACTCCAAAGCTCTGAGCCTGGCGCATGGTGCCGCGATGGCGCTGGTCACACGCTCAGGCCCTCCCAGCCCACGCCGAGCCCCCAGGCCTCACCTGAAGTGGGGGCAGGGTGCACGGTCCCGGGGCACTTCGGGCTCTGAGCCCTGAGTCTGCGGGGGCCTGACAGTACATGAGCAGTCCCTGAGGACAAGGCCTCAGCCTGCCCTGGCCCTGCAGCCTCCCCTCTTCCATGCATGTGCCTGGCCTACAGAAATGGCGCCTGCTTCACGCTGCCCCTGGAACCGCCCAGAGGCACCCCCGGAGCTGCCCTCTGGACAGGGACTCCTAGAAGCCACGGCCAAGCCTTGCGTGGCATTCTCAGGCTGGCACCTTGCCTGGCACACACGGGGGCAGCTCTGCAGCCAGGCCTCAAAGCGAGGGCCAGGGGGCAGCCTCGTTGGTTTTGGAGGACAAGCAGCGCCCCCTCGGAGCCTTTTTTTTTTTTTTTTTTTTTGAGATGGAGTCTCAGTATGTAGTGCAGGTTGTCTAAGGACTCACTTATACAGCTCAGGCTGGCCTCGAACTCATGACGATCCTCCTGCCTCAGCCTCCCAAGTACTGGGATTACAGGTGTAAACCACCACACCCGGCAAGAAGAGCTATTTAATGTGAATAAATTCTTGAGCATCTGTGATGGGAGTCCTTGAAACGTCTCCGGGTCTGTGGTCCTCTGTGAATGGGACACTAAACTGTGAGCTTCTAGAAGGCAGAGCTAAGAGCTACCCTCCGGCCTGCTAGTTGTCTAACGTTGGTGTGGTCCAAACCCATGGCGAATGTTTAAACCTTCAGATTTGTAACACTGAAAGGCACATGGCCACGAATCCCCTGGAAAATGCTGCCCTTCGCTTTGAACACATGTACCCATTGTTCTTGTCAATGTGTCTTTTACTGTAATACTGTTTTAAAAATTTAAGCCCTCACTATGTCTATCACCATTTATTTATTAATTAATTTATTGATAGATTGATTGGTGGTTCTGGGGATTGAATTCAGGGCCCTGCAGATGCTAGCCACGCACTCCACCACTGAGCCACATTCCCCGCCGCCTGTCACCTTTTATAGCCCCTCTTTTATGACTGGGAAAGCCGAGGGACAGAGGTTACATAGCCAGCCGCAGCCCGGCCACGCCCGCGCGCATTGTGAGAGCAGCGTCTACGCGGATGGGTACCACGCCGCGGGTGGTTCACACCTGCGGGGCGGCGGGGTTTCCTGGGGTTTTGGAGCAGAGGATTGGAAGACTGTCCCTTCTTTACAGTGCAGAAACTGTACAGGAAAGAAGACTCTCACTGCTTTCCTGTAGGAAGCGTCGGGGTTTTGTGCCATGCATCTGTAGCCCTTATGCAAACAAGAGAATAAGGCTGTCCGGGCTCAAGTGCAGAAGAGGGGAAAAGCGGCGCAGGCGGCCACGGCGGAGGACACACCTCGTGCCCACGTGTCAACCCCAGCGGGCCCCGCCGCGGCATCCTGGAGCCCAGGGGGCAGGTGTGGGGCCGCAAGGGCCCCGGAGCGCAGGAAACAGCCGGCCCTGAGACCCTGCCCCTGGGCCTGGGGCCTTTAGGCCGAAGGCTGTGTGCGCTGGGTGACTGTGCCCCTGCTCCGGTCAGGTCCACACCCTTGTCTTAGGGGCTCGGCTGACAGCTGTGCGCCTGCTCTTGTCCCTGCCGGGCCCTTCCCGGCCGGCCCTCGGCGCTGCGCACGGCTCTGTAGACAACTCTGCTTTCTGGGTCATTTTACGCGCTCGCTAGTTTTTCAGTCTAGTTTTTACCATAAGATGCTTTCCTGGAGCTGTCCTCGCTTTTCTGTTCGTAACTTTTCTCCAGCGCTGGAACAGACCCCGGGGCCTCGCCCAGGCTAGGCAAGCGCGCCCGCCGCCCCCGCCCCCAGCCACATCCCGCCCAGTGCTACCGACGCCCACGGACACCCGAGTTATCCTTGAATCGTAGGTGACAGTGGGTTTGAGGTTTCCACCTTCAGCCACACTCAGCCCTTGGCATTCAGTCCCGGTCTGAAAAGGCTGCCACGCCCGGCTCGTACCCCTGCAGTGGTCCTCAGGAGCCCCGCTATCAGGCTGCTTTTCCTGGTTTTTTGTTGTTGTTGTTAGCACGTTTGCAGCACGCAGCGATGACGCCGCAGCTGCATTTTTTCCATCCCTTACCCCCCCCCCGCCCTTTCCACCTCTTGGTCCCCTCCCCATTCGCAAAAGCTCTATTTCCATTTTTTCTCTTTAATTTTTTTCTTTCCATCCCCTTTCCCTCTCCCCCATTCCCCCTCCTTCCATCTCTTGTATCCCCCCTTCCCATTTGAAAAAGATCTTCCTGTTGTCTTTTAGTTTGCTCTTTATCTATATTTTGGGTTTCTCATATAAAAGAAACCCTGTGATGGTTATGCTTGTGTAGCATATTTATTTCACTTAATAGTATGGCCTCAAGGTGCATCCATTTTTCTACAGATGCCTCAAGGTTATCCTTGTTTATGGCAGAGTCATACTCCATTGTATGTAAACACCACATTTCCTTCACCCATCCATCTGCTGATGGGCATTTCCAAAATTTAGCTGTTGTGAGTTGTGCTACTGTAAACAGGAGTATGCATGGTTCACTGTGATGTGATGACTTTAACTCTGTTGGGAAGATACCGAAACGGGGAATACCTGGGTCAGGTGGAATTTCTAGTTCTAACTTCTTGAGGGATCTCCGTACCGGTTCCCATAACATTGGAACTGGTTGACATTTCCACCGACAGTGTAGACGTGCTCCTTTTCCCCTGGAGCCTTGCTGGCCTTTGTTGTTATTTGGTTTCTTTTGGTACCCGGAATCTAACTCGACCTTGTGCTTGCCAGGCAGGCACTTAGGCCACTGAGCTATATCCCCGGCCCCATTATTTGATTTCTTGATGGCCGTTCTTTCTGGAGTGAGATGGCCTCTTGGACACACTGTCTAATCAGCCCTCAAGCCACCAGAGCTCTGTGGGCCTCACACGCCTGCAGTCGTGGTCCCTGGCTATGAATTCTTTCAAGGCTCCTATTTCTTGAAATATTCTTCCAAAGGGGAAAAATAACTGGGTCCTTACTCTACAATGCTAATCTCTTTTCCTTCTGATTATGGGACTTTCCTTTCAAACTGTTCTCTTTTCCCAAGGCTTGAAAAGTGGTGGCCAAACACATTTTATTCCAGCCTTGTACAACATCCGTTCCCAGCCCCCCCAACCCCTCACCGAGCCCTGGCCCGTACTTACACGACCCACCCTGATCACAGCTCTGAAATCAGAGTTGGCAAGCAGCTCTGCAGGTAACTGTCACAGAGGGTCACATTGCTCCTGGGGCTTTGCGGACGTCATCTCCTCTTGCCCTCACATTCAGCAGGAAATTGCTCAGAACATAAGGGACCCTGCATAAAGATAACCAGCAGAGCAGGGTTTGAGCTTCTAGTTGGTGGCTCCAAGGGCCATTCTCTCCACTACAGTGACGTTGTAGTTTTTTTGCATTACGAACAACTGTTCAGTTTGGCTCTATTTAGACCTCCCATGCTAGTATTCTTGGCATTGCTAATTATTTGCCTTTCTCTCTAGTGGAATTTTAACTCAGCTGATGAATACATAATTCTTACCTTACCTCAATTCTCACTTTCTTAGAGGCTTCCCTGGTTAACGATTTGAAATATATTCTTGCAGAGGAGCCCAAACATTATGCATATACCCGTATATATGTATACACACACGCCGCACTGTGCATACATATGGATTTAATTTTGCAAAAGTTGGACTGTATCCTAGTGAATTCTACAGTAACAATGTCTTAGTTACTTTTCACTGGTGGCTGGGACAAAACACCTGACACCCAAAATTAGGGAAGGAAAGGTTTATTTAGCTTACAGTTTTTGGAGGTTTCACTCCACAATCAGCTGGCTCCAAGGCAGGGTGGCGTAGCACAGGGACAACACTTCAAGGCAGCAGCTGGAGTTAAAGGGGGCCAGAGCAAGCCTCTTCTCCTCCCTTATATTGTACACAGGACCCCCCCTCCCCAGGGTAGGTGTAGCATTCACAAATCTCCTTGCCTCCCTTTGCACAGGATGAGGATATTTACAATGTAAGAACCCTGGCTCCCTGCTGAGTCTCTCAGTTAAACTTCTGACTTTCTCAAATTGACACAATGAACAGGTAACTGCTGGCGCTCTACACCCCAGGATGTAGAGCTGCTGAGCTACTTACTTAAGCCTCTAGACTTTTCAAGTTGACACAATGTATAAACTATAACAAACATATATATAATATACTCCTGTATCAGCACAAATAGATCCTATTCATTCTTTTTGGTTCCCCCCCCAGCTTGGAATTGAACCAATGACCTCATACACACTAGGCAAGTGCACTGCCACTCACCGCTTCCCCAGCCCTAGTCATTCTTTTTAATGGGGAGAGTTCGTCCTGACATCACGGACAGGGTGCATACCAGGGCAGAACCTCCAGTGCACAGGGCATAGAGCTGTCTATAGATGTACTTGAGTATCAACCCGGTGACCCGTGGGCTGACCGATGTCACAGCCAGGCCCTCAATCCTGCACTCGTATATCTCATACATTGTCATTCTTCTATTATTGGGTGTTTAGGTTTCGAACAATACCTTGCTATTATAAATGCAATGAATTTCCTTAGAAATATATCTTTTTGGGGGGCAGGGAGAGGGTACTGGGATTCGAACTCAGGACCTTACACTTGCTAGGCAGGCGCTTATGCTGCTGAGTTATATCTGGGCACAGAGACAAATCTTTCCATGTAAGTATAAACATTTCTGTAGGATTCTTAGAAGTGGGGATTTTTTTTTTTTTTTTTTTTTTTTGAGACAGGGTCCTACTGTGCAGTTCAGGCTGGTCTTGAGCTCACTTTTAGCCCAGGCTGGTCTCAAACTTGCAACGATCCTTCTGCCTCAGCCTCACAAGTACTGAGATGTAGGGTTTCTATGCTGAAGGATAATAACTCAGTTTATTGAGAATCAACCATATGCTGTCTTGGGGGTGGGTAGGAAATTTTTTTTCTTTTTTCTTTCCTTCAGGATAAATGCTATCAGATCAGCTGGACGTTTGTTTTGTATTTGTTCCTGATTTCTCCCATGATTTCTT
>RJWM01036095.1:0-18404 GCA_004363535.1 Dasyprocta punctata | reverse complement strand
TGAGCAGAGTGGAAACTGGTAAAGGAGGGGAGGGCTGCGCGCTGGTCACATCCTTGGAAAGCACATTGGGAACTTGGATACTTTGGAGAATGACTGAGCAGAGTGGAAACTGGTAAAGGAGGGGAGGGCTGCGCGCTGGTCACATCCTTGGAAAGCACATTGGGAACTTGGATACTTTGGAGAATGAGCAGAGTGGAAACTGGTAAAGGAGGGGAGGGCTGCGCGCTGGTCACATCCTTGGAAAGTGCGAGGTGCGAGTTCTGCACAGAAGTTGGCCAAGCGCGGCTGGGACGTCCCTGGTCACAGGAAGGAAGCTGGGATCGGACACAGGGTCAGCCAGGGAGTCGCTTAGGGTCTCCTGGCTGCCTCAGTTTCAGTGAGGACAGAGCCAGTGTCCTCAGCTGAGAGGCGACAGGACTGCAAAGCTCAGAGTTGCGATCCAGACCAATAGAAGAGTCCCATGCAGGTGAATGATGGGGTCACTTAGTCTGGGGTGCAGGTGGGGAACCTCCACTGTGCTCCCCACAAGCCGAGATCTGTGTGCCCTGGCTGCCCGCGGCTTCTTAGGCATCTCAGCTGCTTCATATTCTTTCAGGTGAAAAAAGTCGGTCTGTTTGTGTCTTGGTTACTTTTCTCTCATTGTCACGACAGAATACCTGATGCCCCAAGTGAAGCAAGGAAAGGTTTATTTATCTTACAGTTTTTGCAGGTGTCAGTCCATACTCGGCTGGCTCCAAGGCAGGGTGGTGTGGCTCAGAGGCAGCCATTCATGGCAGCCACAAACAAGAGCAAAAAGGGAAAAGGGAAAAAGCACGCTGCCTTCCCTCCCTTATATAGTACGCAGGCTCCGCCCCCGGGCAGGTGTAGCACTCACACCACCAATCCCAGCGCTAGACAACGAACCAATCACAAACGCCAGACTCAGCCCCATCCATGATTGTGAAACTTGAGGGGTGGGGCATCCGAACACAAATCATAACAGTTTGGGAGTATTTACATCAAATGTAGAAAAATAATATACAGAAAAGAACCGATGTCTGAACCCATGCACGTGTTTGGATTTCCACTGTCCATGCAGATGAGAAAACACAAAACATCAAGAGAAGGAAGCGCCGTTTATTCATAAAGTGAGATACCGAGTACTCGTTCCATCTGGTGGACCAGTGGATTTGCTGTGGTCGTTGTGAATTCTTCCCCGAATCCTGTTTTCCTTAGCTGTGTATCCCGGACCTGCTCACAGGTCCTAAAGGACAGTAGCTTCAGTACATTACGGCACTTTGGTTTGACTCTAATTTATTTCTTTCATTATTAAGTTTTGCTTTGTAAGAAGCTGACACCCACATAAATGTTGGATTTTTGTTTTTATTTTACTTTTTTTATTTTTAGTTTTCTTAGTTTTTGTTTGTCTGTTTGTTTATGGTATAGGGAATCGAACTTACAACCTTGCACTTGCCGGGCAGACGCTGTGCTGCTGAGCTGTATCCCTGGCTCCAGTGTTGGATTTTTAAATGTTCAGCAGCTTAATATTTATAATTTTGGTATCTGAACCAACTTAATAAGCACGTTTCTATATAACTTGTCCAGAAATAATTATTTCACTGTGAAGGTGGATTTAGAGCTTCAAGAAACTTTAAAATGTTTCAGGAAGCTGAGCACAGTGTAATTCCCATAGCAGAGGAGGTCAAAGCAGGCAAGTTCAAGCCCAGCTTCGGTAGCTTAGCAAAACCTGTCTCAAAAGGAGGGGAAAAAATTACATATCTATACCTGTAGATATAAATATAGATTATATAGAAAGGGCCAAAAAGAGGTGTACATACTTCAGGAAAAGAAGAAGTTGTATAAATATTTCAATGTTAAATTTATTGAGACATCATGAGATTATATTGTAAGAAGCTCAAAGTGGGGCCATCAGCTCCTAGGCATGTATTAGTCCAGCAAACCACTGCTTCAGTAACCTCAGTCTCGGAGATTGCTGCACATGCTTTTCCAGTTTCTTCTCTAAGGGCGGGCAGTGTAGTGGGTTTTCTGCAGTATATGACATCCTTTAGGGTCCCCCGTATGAGGGTGATGCCGTCTGTTGAAAAAACATCCTACTATTTTTCTTTTCCTGAAGTGCATACATTTTTTTTTAAAATTAACTCTATATGGTCTGGGAATGTAACTTAGTGGAAAGACATGAGTTCAATCCCTAGTACTGGAAAAAAAAAGGTTCAGAAAAATATTTACTCCCAATTTTGTGTTTTGCTCTGGGTAAGGAATAATTTTAGCACAGACTGTTTCCCATTTTTTAATCCACTGATCTTGGGTGGTCAGTATGTGCCAGGCATATTCTAGGTTAGCAAGACCACGTTCCTGTTCGCATGGAAACTTACTGTTGTGCTATTTGGTCACGCGTGCTAGGAAAAAAAAATAGAAGAACCCCGTTGTGTCATGGATGTGGGAGGAAGCGTCCCATGTCAGGTGGGATGAGCTGGGGAGGTTTTCCGGGTCAGTGACATTAACAGGTCGTTTCCAGAACAAGCACACTCAGGGTCCCTTTCCGGCCGTGCCACGGGCCACCTTCACCAGCATTCGTTCCACGCCGTTGCTGCCCAGTGTGTCACGGCCCGCAGGGTTAGAGCTTTAGCACTGGGTCCTGTTAGCTTCCCTCCATGGGACCACGGTGAGCACTGCCCTGGCAGTGGCGGCGGCCTCCTCCCCTCCACTCAGTAGACTCCGCACTGTCTGTCTGTCTGTCTGTCTCTGCATTCCTCTGGAGTGGGTACATTTGTCACTTGTTTTTCCTAAGGTCATTTGCTTCTGATCACTCTCCTGTTCAGAAGGAATTACCTTTTTATGAAATGAGGAGAGGTCCCGCCGCAATCGTGACTGTCTCAGTCTGTTCGGGCTGCTGTAACAGAATGCCCTCCACTGGTGGCTGATAGGCAAGAGAAACCTCTCCCTCGAGGTTCCAGGTCCTGGGAGGTGCAGACCCCAGTGCTGGCCCAGGACGGGTCCATTGATGGAGTCGTGGCTGTGTCTTTGCGGTGGGAGGGGCCGGGCAGCTCTGGCTTTCTGGTTAAGGGCACTCGTTCCCTTCGTGAGGGTCTCCCTGGTGCCCGCTCACCGGGTAGCACGGCACTGGCCGTTAGGTTCCCCTCACCAGTGCGCTCGCCTGAGACCCCCGCCCTTCCCTTCCCAGTGACCCGTGGAGGTGCAGTGACACGGGCGTCAGGAAGAAGAGCGGGGACGGCTGGTCTGGGGCAGGAGGCGCCCCGGAGCACGCACGCAGCGTCGGGGCCGGGGCTGGGAGTGGAGCGGGTGGAGGACCACCCTGGGGTCAGCCACTCACCGAGGCCGCGTTTCCATCCTTACCTGGACTTTGTTGCTCATTTTGACGGCTAATTACTCTGAGTTGCTTTCTTCTCGCTTCCTTTTGGAGAGTGACCTGTTTTTATTTCGGTCTCAAAGCTCTCCTAGTTGGATGGAGGCTGGTGGAATGCTTTGTGTCTCTCTTACCTGTCCAGGTGGGTGCTATTCGGAAGCTACTGTGGTTATATCCGAAATAAGTGGAACATTTCGTTTTTAGAATGAAGACAGGTGCTAGCCCCAGTGCCTGAAAGGCCATCAGGTAAGCAGAGGGCGGACCTGTTTCCTGCTGCCCTGGGCCGGAGAGTGGCTTAGATGCTGAAGAGACACAGCTTGTCAGTGTGTGGCACCCGCCAGCCATGGGGCGGGCCGCTTCTCCCTGCAGGGGCTGTGGGGCACAGCCCAGAGACAGTGGGCGACGGGGGTGCGAGGCGAGGGACGGCGGGCGACGGGGGTGCGAGGCGAGGGACGGCGGGTGGCCGGGGCGTGAGGTGATCCCGCGTTACATGGGTGAGATATTTTTAAATTTCCCTCTAGAATTGACGATTGTGGAGGTAACGACGTTTTTCTTCTCCTTGCTGAACCGTGGGTGCCCGAGGGGAGCAGAGCGTACTTGAGGGGCCGTGCCCCAGGGGGCCGTGCCCCAGGGGGCCGCGCATTTCCTCTTTGGCTGTGTCTGGTGTGTAACTTCAGAGTCGCCCCAAGTCCAGGATGAGCTTCTGTGTGTTTTGGCCAGCACAGGATGATGCATGGTGATTGCGCTGTATGAACTGCTGTGTGTGTGTATGTGTGCACAGTCGTGCATATTGCACATTCTTTACCACAGGAGAAACACACAAATTAGGCAGCGATTAGATAAATTAGATTCCTAGTGCTCTAGAAATAAAGACAATCGTAAGTTGGATGTGGTGGAGCTTGTCCTTAGTTGCAGTGACTTAGGAGGTTGAAGCAGGAGGATTGAAAATTTGCTGACAGCCAGGGCAGCGTAGTGAGACCAGGCTTCCCCAGCTCAGCGCCGCACCACTGGGTCCTGGCGGCGGCCTGTGTGTCCTCAGCAGACGAGTGGGTGATGGAAACGGGGTCCTCACACACAGCGGAGCTCCGCCCTGCTGAAAGCACAGACCCGAGTCAGTCCTAGGAGAATGGATGCACCTCGAGACCATAGTGTGAAGCGAAGTAAATCAGACACACGCGCTAAAACAGTGCATGGTTTCTCTTCTGTGAGAATCCCAAGGTCTAAATAAATTAAAGAGCAAAGTAAAAGATAGATAAAAGGAAACAGGCAGTGGATCTTTTGCAAATGGAAAGAGGACCTAAAAAGAATTAGGATGCGTTACATCAGGTACCGACTCTGCACAGGGAACGTGGTCACCAGTACTACACACGTGTACTGATAAAGATGAGAATAAATACGAACAGGTGGGGCTGTGTATCTCCGTAGTACGGTGCTTAGCTCCCCATTCAGGGAGCCCCGAGTTCAGTCACTGGAACTGCAGGAACGAAACAAAAAGCACAGTTTGTGTCACCAACTAAATGTTAAGTATGTCCAAGGTTAGTGTAACACATTTAGATCTGAGTATTTGATTTGTTGTATTTGAAAATTAATTTTGCCCTGTTTACGTTTTACAGGGTCGAAGCCGTTCCCACGCTATGGGTACAAGCCCTCCCCGCCGAATGGGTGCGGCTCCCCCCTGTTTGGGGTCCACGTGAGTACCCGGCTTTCCTGGGTGTGCTCAGCTTCCCGGGCTGCCTGGTGTGGCAGTGATTGGGGTCGCGGCTTTCTTTTTTTTAGCAAAATGTTTAATACCTTCTATTAAAATTAAATGGGATGAAGTTAGTATTTAATATTTGAATTCTGTTCCTGTTAATACCATTTAAATTATATTTCACTGTGTCACAGCACAGTGTAGGTTTCAAGTCCAGAAATAATCCTGCCTGGGGGGGAAGCAGGGGTCAAGCGTGTCTCTGTATTAAGCGAGGCGAAGCGGGGTAGCGGCGTGTGGCTGTCGGGAGGCCGGGCCGAGTGTAGTTATGAGGGGAGCCTCAGTGTGACTCCTGTACCTGGGTTTCAGAAGTTAAAGGTTAGTTATGGATTCCAGATAATGGTGTCTTTAGGAGTGGATCAATACTTAAGGCCTAAAAACAAAAAGCAGTGTTTGAGTTGTGGATGATTAATACTTTCCTGTGGCATATCACATAAAGTACATATTATTTGGGGAAGGGTACAGAATATTTTGAAATATCCCCAAATCATACTTGCCTGGCCCCTGGAGAACTCTTTGGGTGACTTCAGCCTTGTGTTACGTTATGAAGCTACAGTGCGTTCTGTGTTTGGACAGTTGGGACTGCGTTTGTTACTGGCAGGTAACTGAGCATCTAGCACTGAAGAATAGGGAAAATCGAGCAGGGCTGAGACAGTGTCCCGGGTGGGCGTGGTAAGGGTGCTGGGGAGATTTAGCTGGGCTTGGTAATCCCAACACTTGGGAGGCCGTGGCAGGAGGATTGCCTTGAGTTCAAGGCCAGCCTGAGCTGCCTAGTGAGTTCAGAACTGCCTGATCTACATAGCAAGACCCTGTCTCAAAAAGAGTGCTGGGGAGACGTATAACCTGCGGACATCTGCAGGCAGAAGCAGCCTTTGGAGCGACCCAGGTGGCACCGTCTGGTATCCCTGGCAAGGCTCAGTACCTCAGCTGGGGCTTCGATCCCGCTGACCGCCGCGCATCCCAATGCCCACAGCTCAACATCGGCATCCCTTCCCTGACCAAGTGCTGCAACCAGCACGATCGGTGCTACGAGACCTGCGGTGAGAGCAAGAACGACTGCGACGAGGAGTTCCACTCCTGCCTCGCCAGGATCTGCCGCGGCGTGCAGAGGACGCTGGGCCTGGCCCGGAACGTGCAGGGTGAGCACCGCAGGCGGGTGGGCAGTGGGCGGGCGGTGGGGAGCCGCTGGAGCTCACTTTGCTGCGGCAGGCAGTGGCAGAGCTGTGCTGAGGAGCTGGTGGGTTGTCCCTGTCACCTAGAATGACAGTCTCGGAAGCAGAACGTGTTAGGGAAGCTGAGAGGAGAACCTCGAGTGAAACCCCGAGTGAGCAGAGGCTTCGAGACGCAGGCGCAGGCTCTTCCTTCTCGCGCTGCTGGGGGCCGGAGCCAGGGACACCGCACAGTCACTGTCCCGTGTGGCTGCTTCCCGTCTCAGACAGGGCCCCCAACGCCATGCGACCTGGCAGCTCCCCGGCACGCTGGGTGACGGGGCTCAAGGCTCCTCCCTCCGCCTCCCGCCAGTTCCGTCATCCCGAGGTGAGGACGTGGACGTTACCCATTTTCGAGGCACACCAAGTTTTAGAGCTCTCCAGACAGCCTCCTACCCCAGACCTGGTCCTGAAGTCCTAATGACGTGCCAGGGAAGAAAGCTCTGCCCTGGGCGGAGTTCGAGGCCGCCTGCTGCACGCTGCAGCACGCCTGGATGTGTTTCCTGCCCCCAATCCAGGAAGGGAGTTATAATAAAAAGATGTTTCCTTACCATGAATATTTGTAGCTAAAAGCATTTGATCACCTGAAAGCCATCTTGTGCTGCATCTCTATAAATGTACCATGTCTTATTCTAGAATAAGAAAAGTAAATGGATTTTCTTTTTTATTGTCTTTTAAAATTAAAAAATCAAAAAACCCTTCCGGGGAAAAGCCACTTTTGATTCCTATGACGACTCCGTGTGGACGCGGGCGGGAGGCAGAGGCCGGGCTCTGTGTGTTTAGCGTCCTGCAGGGCTGGGGTCAGTCCTCCGCGGCCGTGGGCCGTGCCGACAGGTGCCGAGGTTCCTGCATGTGCACCTGCAGCCTCTGCAGGGCTGGGGAGCTCGCTCGGTGGCGGCTCAGTATCGCGTGCTTAGCTTGTGCACAGCCCCAAGGTTCGATTCGTAGCACCAAACAACAGCACCAAAACTTTCTTCCCAATAAGTAAGTGTGGGAGTCAGCAGGCTGCTCTGTTGGTGATCGTATTCCTCAGCTAATGGGAAGTTAACGCTGACCGTGTTTTGATAGACACTGTCACTTGACTAGTACAGAACATTTGAAGGCAGACAAAGCTTTATACACGGCAGGGAGACGGAAGCCGGGTCCGCAGACGCAGGCAGCTGAGGTTGGCGCTTGCGGGGAGGCGCGGGGCTGCTGCGCGGCGGGGACGCGGGGAGAGCGGGGTGCTGCGCGCGAGCCAGTCAGCGTCCTCACCTTCTCCCCGCAGCCTGTGAGACGGTGGTGGAGCTCCTGTTCGACAGTGTCATCCATCTGGGCTGCAAACCATACCTGGACAGCCAGCGAGCCGCCTGCAGGTGTCGCTACGAGGAGAAGACCGATCTCTGAGGGGGGCCGACGGCCGAGGCCTGGCCAGGATGGAGAAGTTAGCCTTTGCCAAAGGACTGGTGTTTTCGCGGCATAAAGCGTCTGGTTTTTGGTGAAAGGGTCATTTTAAGACCTAACAAGACTGTATTTTGATGTTACAACCTGTAAGTAAAAACAAACACATAAAACAGCTGGACATGGCACACTCTTGTAATCCCAGCACTCAGGAGGCTGAGGCAGGAGGATCTTCAAGAGTTCGAGACCAGCTTGGGCTGCATAGCAAGACCCTATCTCCAAAAAAAAAAAAAAAACGGCTGGGGAGGTGGAGAGGAGGGTGTGTCTGCCTTTTCAGGCGCTTACTGGATGTTGCTGCCTCAGTGGCCAAATTGTCCTGACCAGTGTCAAAAACAGGAATGTGTTAGCAAAGACATTTTGAAAAGAAGAGTGTGTAACTGTCAGAAGAATGTATATATTTTTAAAAATGTGATCAAATATATTCATTCACTATAAGGTCTGTTCAACATTATCTCTGGAAATAAGGGGAAATCTTCACTTGTAAGTACTAGTAGAAAACTTCCAATAAACAGCTATGCCTGGAAGGAAGGAACCTCATTTTTTCTGTGTTTTGATCACACGTGGTGTGTTGCTTCTCCACAGCCCCCTAAGTGCGTGACTAGGTCGTGCTAGTCACGAGGACCGTGCCCGTGTCTTTTCCTGTGACACTGGAATGTCAGCTGTGGCATCGCTTAGGCCGTGGACCTGGGACACCAGAGCATCCCACCACACACCGGGGCAGGACGGGACTCTCAGAGCACGGCCCGCGCCTGGGCTGGGGAGACGGGGACAGGAGGAGGGGACGGGGAGGCGCCGCGGGCTGCCGCTGCCCTTCACCCCCGCGCTTGCTCCTCATTGTGAGCTCTAGGAAGTTCTTAAAACACTAACGTTGTACTGGGTGTGGCTGTAATAGAAATCGGCCTTGGTGTTGCCCTGCGCCTTGCCTTGTAGGGCCAAAATGGATGGAAAGAACTGCCCTTCATGGGTCTCTTACTACATGGAAAACTAGTATCTGACATTCAGAGCAAATTCCAGAAAACCACGGCTGCCTCCGAAAACCCACGGACGCCTGGCTTTTCCTGCACCGCTCCAGGGCGCGGCTGTGCCGAGCTCACCGTCCTGGCCGGGCGGCCCCTGCGGGCGATGTGTCCAAGCTGCTGTGAGTCTTGGCAGGTGCGGCCGGCGCAGGTGGCTCAGGTGGCTCGAGTCCTTGCTGGGGACCCGGCGGCCTCCAGCTGGGGCGGCCACAGCCGTTCTGCTGAGAGCCGCATCTCCTGCCTGCTCACTGGTGCCTGAGCCGGGGCGGTGAAGTGTTGTGACCCCTCCTTCCGCCTCCTTTTCTCTCCCTTTTCACAGCCTCGGCTTCCCACGATGCGTTACCGGCCTTTGCACCAGGCCAGTGTAGAGCCCTTGATCGATACTTTATGTCAGTGTTTTATGAAAGGTATAGTTTTGCAAACCCCATTACCAATTTTTGAATCTTTACCAGTATTTATTGTTGAAGTACTTGCGTAGATAACTTTAAACCAACGATGAATTAGTGGCTTTTCCTAGCTGCATCGGCTTTCTCAAGGGGACACATTGCAGGTGTGGTGGCGTAGACCTGTCATCTCAGCACTCAGGAGGCTGAGGCAGGAGGGTCAGGGGCTGAAGCCAGCCTAAGACATGGGGAGCCCCAGGCCAGCCCTAGGATACATACACCTTGTCTCCGAAGAGACAAACCAAAAATATGCATAAAATACTTAATTCATGGTCATAAATTGAATAAAAGTAATAGAAACAGTTTCTGTATGTTCAAATTAAAAACCCTGGGATCTTTAGGTTGCAGAGGTAATATCGCCTCCTCCTGGTCCCATGCTAATATTTCACAGAGCTGTCAACCGTTGTCAAAGGCTAAGGAGCCAACTGTGTTCCACGATTGCACTCGTTTTCCAAAATCTAAGCGACCAGGTGGCACCAGTGCTCGTGCCCAGGCTTCCCAGCTGTGCCGCATCCCCACCCCCGTGACAGTGTCAGAGCGCCCTGGTCAGGCGTCCTGCCGTGTGTCCCTGCCCGGGGCTGTCACGGGCAGGCTGGGGTTGTGGGTTTAGAAAGAAGAGCAGGGGCCCTCCACCCCCGGCCATGGCATGCCGGGTGCCGACCCTGCCCCTGCACACCAGGTAGGGGGGTCAGGTTTCTCCACCGTCAGTGATCCCCACCCCCCCGAATTCTGTTCCTCGGCCACTCACCTATCCCCTCGATGGGAGGTGTGGGAACAAGACTGTCCCCGCCTGAGGAAGAGCGCAGCGCCTCAGTCCGGGATATACGGAGCTCTGGGAGAAGGATTCACCTGCCCACCTCAGCCGATTGAGGGTGCTGTGGACGTTTGCATTTATTTAATGCTTTGTTGCTGCAATCGTCCCCCAGGCTCCTGAGTTCTTAGTGGGCTGCCGTACCCCTCAGACAATCCACACTTTTGCCTTTTTGGGGGTGGGGTGGGTGATGCTGGAGATTGAGCCCAGAGCCTGTGCAGAGAGCTGCATCTCCTGCCCTTTTTAAATTTTATCTTGAGTCAGGGTGTTACTCAGTCACTGAGTTTCCCAGCCTGGGCTCAAAGTTGTGATCCTCCTGCCTCAGCCTCCCACTTGACTGGAAAAAGCAGCACAGTGGTGAATGTCTGAAAGCACAGGCACAAGCACAATGTTGTCTGGGCAAGAGTCGCACTTAGACGGGCGTCACCCTTGGCGTCTGCGGCGAGACCTACACACATGTGACTCGCTCTCAGCCTGCACGGGTTTCTCAGGGCGGATTTTGGTTCCGCTTGGGACCCACGTTAGGAACACTGAGCAGATTTTTTTCGAACTAGTAAAAAGTTCAAGCTTAGAGCTGTTTGACAACGAAGGTGTCACTCTAGCCCGTGAGATATGAACAGAATTAATAAAACAAACTGAGCCCCGTGTGGTGGTGCAAGCCTGTCCTCTCGGCCCTCCAGAGGCTGCCACAGGAGGATCAGAAGTTCAAGCCCAGCCTGGACAGTTTAGCGTCTTAGTGAGGTCCTGTCTCAAAATAAAATGGCCGAGTTGTAGCTCAGTGTCAAGACTCTGGGTTTGATCCCCAGTACTGCAGAACAAAACACAGCTGTGGAAAACAGCAGAGACTGGGTCAGTATTTGGTCTTTGTGTATCAGCCACAGTCACATTAGACTTTTTACTCAAAACCCGTAACATACATCAAAATCTTGCAGACTAACTATACAGATATTTTCTTGTTGGTTCTTGTGTTTTCTTAAATGTAGGAACCAGAATATTAGAAATTTAGTATTTTTATGATTTCTTTAAGAAAAAAGCATTAGAAAGTGGAGCGAACACTGAAAACAGATCAAAGTGTAAATTTTAGAATTATCTCCAGCCTTCATTTTCTTCCATATATTTCACTCCTAAGAGAGGTAGGTATAAGTGAAGAACTTCAGTTTCAGTAATTGCAGAAGAGTAACTTCAGATGTAGGAGAACCGAACCAGATCGGACTCACGACCTCGCACTTGCCAGGCAGGCGCTTGTGCCACTGAGCTATATCCCTAGCCCTGCATTGTTTTAATAAAATCGATTTGCTTTGCTTTTTAATTTTTTAATCTATTTATTTGCGACAGCAGTGCAAGCTCTGTAAGAGTCCAGCCTCGAGGTGGTGGTCAGGAGTGCATCCGAGTCGCTGAAGGACTTGTTACAAAGCTGTGCCAGCCACGAGTCGTGCTGCGTGCTCTGCGAGAATCCGGAGGTGGAGCCTGGGCTGGACAACTTGGTGACTTAGCCAGAACGTGTCTCAGAATAAAAGGGCTGGGAATGATAGTGTAGTGTGACGGCCCCAGCTTCATCCCCAGGACGATAATCATCGTGCTAACTGCGGTGCTCAGTCTCCCGTTCCGCAGGTCTGGGTCCACCCCAGCATGTGCATTGCTAACAAGCTCCTAGGTGACGCTGGTACTGCTGCTCCGGAGACCACAGTCTGAGGAAGGGTCTAAATAATCTTCAGGAGCTAAAAACAGTCCATGTTCTGAAAGCTTCCTGTAAGTGCTGTTCTGAGAGTTGGGCGTTGACTTCCTCAAAAACTAGATCTGGTTCTCATTTTACAGACAAGAATTTGAGCCAGGGATTTGGGTCAGTGGCTTAAGCACCTGCTTGGCAGGCACAAGGTTGTGAGTTCAATCCCCAGTACCACCCCAAAAAACCCTTGAGGTTGTGAGAGGTTAAAATGTCTCAGGGGCAGTAAAGTGATGTGCTAGGGTTGAACCCAGGCCGTAAAGCCGTTTACCATGGCTAGCTCTTGCTTTCAAGGTCTGATGTCATACACCGGTATTTCTGAAGTAGGTCGTGCTACAGCCTGGCAGTTGAACGTCCCCAGAGTTAGGTCAGTTCCCTTGAAGTGGACATGGAGACCCCGCTCCTCCTCTATCTTTCCTTCCTGGACATCACGAGGTGATCGCTTTCTCTGCCACACGCTCCTGCTGTCTTGCCACAGGCCCAGAGGGCCAACTGGCCATGGGCTGAAATCTGCAGAACCATGCATCAAAACAGTGCTCACTTCAGCAGCTCATCCACTAAAATAGGAATGATACAGAGAAGATTAGCATGGCCCCTGCACGAGGATGACTCGCAAAACCATGCATCAAAATAAACCTTTCCTCTTTTTAAGTTGATTTATCACAGTATTGCAGTAGTGAAAAGCTAAAACAAGTACTCAACATATTTATTTAGGTCTTGAGACAGAAAAAAAAGTAATAAAACTTTCAAATACAAAACCACATAGACCGCAAAAGTAACACATTATTTTTGAGACGAGATATTTAGAGAGAAGAAAGTGACAGATTCTCCTCATCTGCCCCTCTGAGATAGGCAGAAGTGCGGCCAGCTGGGCTCGGTTCCTGCAGTGTTGTCAGGACTGGAGCAGAGACCAGGGGAACGGGGCAAAAGGACAGGAAGTTCTGGTGACCAGATAACTCACCATGAGCTCCAGGGAACAAACACTGAGGCCCTGGAACTCATTCTGCAGCTCAGTATTTGAGCACCTCCTACAGGGTTTGCAGTTGGGCTAGGTAATGAGGAAACACAAAAAAAAGCCACTCCTGCTTGCTTTCCACGAGTGTAATAAGACGTTAGCAATAAAAATATTCCTGCGCTTTCCAGCTGGCCAGCTGTGATCTGAGGGCTGTGTCTTAATTGCAAAGTAAGTTATTAGGCCGAACCCATGCGATGTTACCACTTCAAAGGGCCCAGTGAATAGAGGCTAAGGAAAGGGGGAAAAGTCATTCATTAAGCCTGGAGACCAGTGAGATAGGTGGTGACCCAGTATCCTGGAGGCCCACCGGGACACAAGCTTGGCGCGCCTTTCCCTGTGAGTGACGGAGGCAGCCCGGCGGCCGGGCCCACCGGCCTGATCCTGCTAGCGGGTCCGTGGGCTGCGCTCGCCGCCGTCCACCACGGTGGCGTGGTGACCTCTGAGGCAGGCGCTCAGTGAAATGAGCAGTAAGTGGCTGGATCTGAATAAAAACCCTTCTTCTCCTTTGGGTTCGCGCCCTAAGAGTTCTGAAACAGAAGCACGAGGCAGACACGTTGTCGCCTTCGATTTCGGTTTTCTCTCCCAAATAACTACACCATTCATGAGACGCACCCCTCACCCCAAAGGACGCTTCCCTTGCTGCAGAAGCGGGGCCTTCACGCAGCCCCCATCTGACGTTGGGTGCTTTGTCAAGGTCCAGAAAAGGGGCAATAACCGGGGCCACTTTTGATCTGAAGAACCGCTCGCCGGAGTGAATTTCACGCGCGGCGCCGCGGGGGCGGCTGCGGGAGCCGCATTTGGTGGGCGAGGACCCCGACTCGCTCTGCAGACCCGCGTCGTTCTTCCGGTTGCTGCAGGATTTCTCCCCTCGTCAGTGCGCTCTGTGGAAGTCCGACTCCCAGTTTATGCCTTTATTGTAGCCCGAACCTCACCCCGCGGTCCCGGGCAGCAGCTGGGGGGCCCTCGCGCTGGACCGCCCCTCCCCAGGAAGAGGGAGACCGCGCCTCTTCCTGGGCAGCTGGGTTCCGGGTCCTGCGCTCCCGGGATGCCCGCGGGAGCGGGGCGTGGCCAGGGTGCGGTGGGGGCGTGTCCGGGCGCGTGGCCAGGGTGCGGTGGGGGCGTGGCATGGCTGGCCCGGAGGCGGGCCCGGGGCGTTGGGCCTTGGGCGTGGCCAGGGCCGGGGGCGTGCCCGGGGGCCGGACCGAGGTGTGGCGAGGGCCCGGGGCGCAGGGCCGGGGGCGGGGCCAGGGGCGCAGGGCCGGGGGCGGGGCTGCGGGCCAGAGTAGAGGAAGCTCTCCTGCGGCCGGGCGCGGGAGCCGAGCGGGGCGCTAGGCTGCGGGCTGCCCTACGGGTAGGCGGGGGCCGGGTCCCGGGTGGGGAAGCGCTCGGGAGGCGCTCAGGCTGCGGGCGGCGTCGCCTCGGCGCGGGAATCCCCCGGGCCCCTTCCGGAGCGCGCGGAGGCCGAGCCGCAGCGCGGCTTCGCGGAGCGCCCAACCGGGTGCCCGGTGCGCGGAGGCCAGGCCTGGGCCGCAGCGCTGCAGACCCCGGAGCCGCCCGCACCCCGCAGCAGCCGGGGCTGCAGCCGCTGAGCTCTGCGGCGTGGGCAGCTGGCTGCGCTGACTTCAGGACGCTCTTCCCGTCCCCTGCTAATGACATTGCTTAGAAACTGAGCCCGGTGTTGGCGGCCGTCCGCCAAATCCCAGCACGCTGCGAGGCCGAGGCAGGAGGGTCAAAAGTTCGAGCTCAGTTGGGGCACTTTAGCAATTTAATGGAACCCTGCTTCAGAGAGGGGGTTTGGGGATGTAACTCAGTGGGGAGTCCCTAAAGCCTGGCTGCGGTGTTTTTAAAGGTGGAAACGCTGACACTGGGGGGCCTGGGATGCCAGAACACAAGTCTGGCACCTCGCTCCCACCCTGCCGGCCGAGCCTCTTCCTAACCTGCTCCTTTTGCCTTTTCCACCCGAGCCCTTTCCAGCGTGCACAAGGACTGGGGTGGGTCACCCAGGACAGTCACTACGTAAGTGGCAGCCAGGGAGTCGAGGGAGGTGTTCACAGGGGACAGGAGAACATGGCCACTGGGGAAGGTGACGGGACTCTCCGGGGCCTTGGAGACGCCGAGTGCAGGGACTCAAATCCATAGGCAGCCTGGCTTTCAGCCCCAGCTCCTTTGGCCCTGACCTTGGACTGACCTGGCCCACTTTATCCCTGTGCTCGAGGTGAGACACTGAGATAAGCTATCCAAAGAACCAGGCTATCAGTAAACAGTTATCTGGAGCTACTAGGAAGTTAGGGTGAGGAGACAAAATGAATGATTGATTCTGTAAGAATTATACTGAATTAGGGAACAAGGAAATGGCAGTTACATTATAGTGGAACAGAGAAGTGAGAGAAATTGAAGAGTTAGGTGGAAGCTGGGTGTAGTGGTGTCCAGCTGGGAGGCTGAGACAGGAGGATCTCAAGTTTGAGCCCCATCTGGGCAATTTAGCAAGAGCGGGTCTGAAAATCAACAGTAATAAAAGCCTGGCAGTGTAGCTCAGTGTGAAGGCGTAGGGTTTAATCCCCAGTACCGTGGCGGGGGTGGGGGTGGGGGGTGGGAATCAGGTTTAATGGTGGACACATGTTTGATAAATAAGTTACAGGTTGTTATGGTTTGGGTCTAGATGTCCCCCCAAAGCCTCATGCAGTTGTGGGGGCTTTTTCAGAGAGGGCTTGATCTAGAGTGTATGTCGCTGAAACTGATTCATGTAAAACGCTAGGCTCCAGGGCACTAGGATTCAGGGTGTGAGTGCTGCCTGCTCTGCACAGCCCGGGTGAGATACAAGGGGCAGAAGGAGCTGTGGGCGACCCTTGCTGCTCTGCTCCCTCTGCCCACTGTGGCCGCTTCTCTCCGCTGCCTGTCTGCCCTGCGACCCCACCCGGACCTGCCTCCTCCCCAGCATCTCCACGGCATCTGTTCTCCTCTCAGCCCCCTTCCCGCGTCTCAGAAGGGCTCCGTCAGGTCCCTGTCCACATCCGGAAGCCAGTGTGTGTTTTACACGCGCTGTGCGGTCGCAGAGCTTTGTGGTGCGTGCGTTTGTGCATTTTCTCCGTTTCTGCTGAGGATTTGTTGTCTTGCAGGCGAGAGCTGGGGTGAGGAAGCGCTGAGCTGTTGTGGTTCCTCATTTCCCTGCATTTCCAGGGTCTCAGAGATGGGGCTGGGAGCCCCTACTGCATTTTGCCATTATCGGTCAAAAAGTAAAATAGTTCACAAAATCAACTATTTTTTCTTTTTTCTTTTTTTTAAACAGGTGAGGAACAAAGCACAGCAGAAACAGATACCTTGCTGACCAGGTGAGCATGCGCTCATTTCTCATAGAGGTCTCTCCCTTTGCCGCTGTGACGTCCCTGGCAAGGAATCGAGGAGGGACGCGGGACGAGGGAGGAGCCCAGGAGGTCGGGTCTGGCCCTGGAGCAGAGAATTTGCAGGTGGCAGGGTTTGTTCTGTCCCTGGTTGTCAGAGGACCTGCAGCGATGTCCAGACTGTTTCTGAATTGACGCTGTGTCACGGGGACCCGGCCGTGGCGATACACAGCTGAGGCGGGAGGATCACAAGTTCAAGCCCAGCCTGGGCAACTCAGGGAAACCCTGTCTCAGTAAATAGGGCTGGGTGTGAAGCTCAGTGCAGAGGTCCCAGGGTTGATCCTCGGTCCTACACCTACAAATTCAAATCGGTGCAGCCTGGGCGCCGGGCCGGGGCTTGGTGGCCTGGTCCTGGGGACCAGGGGAAATGTGTCCGTGGGGAGTGGCTGGGAAGGGCTGCCCAGGGTGACCTGACTGATGTCCAGTCGTGGGTGACTCGCGGCCAGCACGGGCTGCCCTGGCGCCTGGGAGGGGATCGCATCGCAGCCCAGCGCCACCCCAAGCAGCTGACGTCTGCGTGCCCTGTGCCCGGCGGCCTGGAGGGGCTTCTTACCCAATCCGCCTTGAAGTGATGGCTCCGCATACTTTCTACAGACGGGGAAATGGTGGACCCGGCGGAAGAGTACAGAATGGACCACAAGAAGAGAGGGGTCGCGCTTATCTTCAACCAGGAGCACTTCTTCTGGCACCTGATGCTGCCGGAAAGGCGGGGCACCAACGTGGACAGGGACAACCTGGCTGAGAGGTAGCGCTGCCTCTGAGCCCCGATGAGCCCTGCCGACCGCAGACCAGGGCCCCCGGACATGCGTGCTGGCTCCTGCAGTCCCGGGGGGCACAGCACCGAGCCCCAGGCCCCAGCGTGGGGCTCCCTTAGAACTCGGCGGCCTCCCCTCCGCTACGTCCTGCATTAACGCATCGCACTGCCGCTAATGCACTTGCGTAGCTGATGGCGATTTCCAAAGGCAATCAGCTTTCATCCTGACTAAATCCTTTCTTAGCGCGGGTGATCAATTTTTGTCATTTTTTCTTTTCTCCTAAAGAGAAGTAGATTTATGGGTCATAAAAATGGGTATAGATCCTCAAAAGTAAGGATGTACGACTTTGGAAAAGCTCATCGTCTAATATTCAATTTACTGTGTCACCAGGCTTTCAGAGCTAGGATTTGAAGTGGAATGCTTTAATAATCTTAAAGTGGAAGAGCTGCGGCACAAAATTCAGCAGGGTAGGTGGCCGGGCCGTCCTTCCTGTTCCTCCCCGGGGCAGTGCTGTCGGCTGTCTGTACAGGCAGGAATCGTAACCGCCGTGCAGGAAAGTGAGTCAGTTGCGTAGCGTGGTCGCAGCTTTGGGCCGGGCCCTCTGCTTCTGTTGCGGACCAGAGCTGGGGAGCCGGGCGAAGCACTGTGCCTTGAAGTTGGTACTGTGTAGATTCACCACCTCCCGGCCCAGCATGAGGGGACGCGCGCTCCACGCTTCGTGGTGGAAGCTGCCGGGGGAGCCCTGCCCCTGCCGGCCTTCGGTCGGCTCGCTTCCCGTTGCCGCCTTTCATACCGCATTTCTTCACCGACTTCAGAATTGTGATTTGCAGATAACAGATCTCTTCACTTCTGCGCCACCCCAGCACTGGGTACTCTAGTGATAGCACGAGCTGTTGTCACTGCCCCAGGCCCGGCCTTGCGCGCCACTGCTGGGCGACTGTGACCTCTGCGTCATTACTGTAAATTTCCTCCGCCTCAGCCGCAGGTCACTCTCCTGGCCAGCACCGGGCTCCTGCTTTGCTGTGAGCCGTGCGGGCCCGCATCCTCCCGCTACTCACGCTCTAGGCCTGCTCGGGGCACTGCCCGGCTCCTTCCTGGCTGCTCCCGGAAGCCTCTGTGATGCAGAGAAGCTTAGTCACCGCCAGAGAAGCGTGGCTCTCCCAGGAGGCCCCCAGCACAGTCTCATTCATGCTGACAGCTGACAGGGGCAGGGGACGTCACCCGGGGGGAACAACTGCCCGGTTTGTGTGAGGCCCGGCTTTGATCCCCAGTTCTGGGGGAAGAGCTGATGAAATTAGGTCGGCATCTATTACTTTGAACTTTTCTGGGGGATAGGGACTGTGACACACTACCTGTGTAGTCCAGGCTGGCCTTGAACTCATATGTAGCCTACGATGGCTTCAAACTTGCACAATCCTCCTGCCTCAGCCTCCCAAGTGCTGGCATTATAGCCGTGTGCTACCTTACTGGGCAATTCTGAACTT
>RJWM01036094.1:0-18391 GCA_004363535.1 Dasyprocta punctata | reverse complement strand
GCTCCCCGAGTGAGACCCCGGCCTCCCCGAGTGAGACCTCGGCCTCCCCATGCGTTTACGGCGAGCGTCCATGCAGCGACCACAGACGAGCGCAACGGCGGCCAGCGAGCCGCGATTGCCCTTAGAGTCGGGCTGTGCTCTGTGTGCGGCTGTGAAGAGTTGCAGCGTTAACTCTGAGGTAGTTACGCTGGTGACATCTTCACACTGAGACTTAGACATGGCTTTCAAACCCTGTGCTAACTTGGCCCTCACAGTTGAGAAGGACACTCGCCGAAGTGCAGGTTTCCCTACAGAACAACTGAGTACACCCTCCTTTCATCTTTCACCTGAAGGTTTGGAGGATAATACCCCAGGTAGGAGACAAGAAGTAGAAAGCACTGTTTGTCTTTAGGTGCGGAAAAGCACGCTGACTTACTCTGAAGTGGAGCGATGTCTTCCCAGGAATACATGTAACAGCAATGTTTCCACACAGGTCTCCTGCTTGTGGTATGTTTCTTTACTCTAGCCGTCCCAAACTGGTGTTGTGAACTTGTTTTCCTTCTATAAAGAAATAGTAAGTTATGTGCCCAAAATTTATGATCGTTGAAGAATGACTAAAGGACGTTCTATGTTAGGGCTATTAGGTTTTCCTATAAATAAAATCAAAATGGCTCTGTTGCTATCTAAATATTTTTAAATTTGGAAACAAATCAAATTATGTTCGGAATAAAATTATCCAGCAAAATAATCTGAGATGATTCAGATTATTCATAGTTCACTCAAGAACCAGAATTTCCAATTATTTATGATTAAATGCATTAACTTCAAACTCTGGAACGAATCAAAATATAGTAGAGGAAGAATAACTCGTGCAGCCCCAAAGTCGTGTAACTCTGGACCCGGGGTAGGACTGGTCCCGCAGCAGTGCCCCCAGGCCCGCCTGCCCTCTCCAGAGAAACCTGAGCGCTTGCTGAGTGATGTGCTGTCTATGCATTTCTCTGTGTGGCACTGACAGGTATTGCATTAATACCATTACTGATATATGAATTTTAAAAGTTAAGATTCAAAACAAGAAAAATAACATGATTGTTTTGTGTGGTAGTATTAGCTTCACATTTGAAATTAACAATAACTTTGAAAAGTCAGGTGTTAGTCATTTGGCGTTTTATAAAAGCCAAACCTATGGAAAAAGCCAGGAGGGATAATTTAATGGCCAATAGGAGTCGGCCAGTACTGCAGATGCAGGGAAGATGAATTCTCAAGACCCCGCGTGCCCCGTTTTCCCTGTCGGTAAGCCCCCTGCTTGTCACAGACACATTGCATTAGAAAGAAATTTCTCCAAACCATTAACTTCTTCTTCATGCTCTGATTCAAAACTATTTCCAGAAAAAAAAAAAATGTACTTAAAGCTGCTGACAGACAGTTTCCTAAGGCCATTTGGTCTTGTTTTTTATAGGAAGAGATGGCTTTTGGCTTTTGAAAACACTCTTCTCATTTTGAAACTAACATAAACCCTAATGACTGTAGCAGAACCGACTGGCAGTCTTCGCCAGCCGTCGGGGTCCGCAGGGGCCGGCCCTGCGCAGCGCGGGGTTAGCGTCTCGGGGTCAGCGCTGCACGGTGCGGGGGTGGACACGGTGTGAGCTGGGGAGGGAAGGACAGCGCGTGGCCTCACCGCCCTGTGCTGCGGTTCAGCCCACGCTAAGCGTCTCCTCTGCCTGCATTCTCAGGTGAGTTCAGTGTTGGAAAACCAAAGCCTCCGTGAATACAGCCTCCTCCCTTGGAAACAGTACGTCGACATTGGCATCGCGGTTTGCCAGCGCAAGGCGTCATCTCCTTAAAATGTGGGCGCCGGAAAGGCCCGCACGGCACGCGTGAAATGCTGTGCGGAAAGCCGCCCTGTGACAGAGCGGCTGACCCTGCGCAGGTACCGAGGAGCGTTGGACGGAGGCCGGAGCGGGCAGGCAGTGGGCGCAGGGCCCGGGGCAGCTCCGAGGGCAGAGAGCGCACTTCCAAGCAAGTAAGCGAAGAGCTTAGGCTCCAGGAGCCTGAACCGCATAGCAAGACCCTCATCTTCCCAACTTCCACAGCAACACCTTGAAATTCAGGAGTGAACCACAGCCCGATCAGCCTAAAGCTCTATTTGCAAGTCTACTTGAATTGTTTTTATATACTTACTCATAATTTGGTAAGGCCAAAGACAAGTTCTAGAACACAAAAACAAAAGATAATTTACTATATGACTGAGGCAATTAAAGTGATAATATATGCACCAGTAAATGCAATGTGCTGTGTTTCTGTTGTTACTTTTCCTCTAACTTTTCCTCATTCAGACTTAGTGAACCTTCAGGCAGGCACAGATTTTCTTGCTCAAGTACAAACTCTACCCTGCTCTGTATTTCACTTTTTTTTTTCGGAACACGGGGATTGAACTCATAACCTGGCACCTGCCAGGCAGGATCCTAAGCCACTGAGCCAAACTCCCGGCCCTAGTTTTTTGAGGCAGGGTCGCACTATGTAGCTCAGACTGGCCTTGTGCTCGCATTGTAGCCCAAGCCAGCCTCAAACTCACAATGTTCCTCCCACCTCAGCCTCCCCAGTACTGGGATTAAAGGTGTGCACCACCACGCCTGGCTGCTCTGTATTTCTTAATAAAATTCTTTAATTAATTATTGGACAGAAATGGCTACTCTAATTTTTAACTGTTTAAATTGCAGACTTTAAATATTCTGGTGATTACTTAAGAATCAAATTGAATTTAAAGGACAATATTTTCCTCCAATGGATCCAGCAAAACCCTCCATGTAAAGTGTCTTTCTGGGCAGCGGCATGGTTTTCCATTGTTTTGTCTCTGTATGATCTAGCATCACCCTACGACATGTGCACTGGTTTTATTGAGAGGCGCTCCTGCCAGGAGCGCCCGGGGTGCGGTGAGTGGGAGCACGAGATTAGGGTTAGACTTAAATAGTAAATTAGCTAGGTTCACTCAGTACTTAGATAAGGAGTGCTTGCTTTTTTCACAACTGGAAATTTTTAATAAAAAGAAATTATTAACTACAAACTTTTCCAATTTAAGCTAATACAATATGGTGAAATATGATGTGAACTTGCAAGCACATGGATGAAATATTCACATAAGCTTTAATAACATGTATGTCATATGAAGTGTTTCAAAGCCAACTTTCACTCACATACTCTTCAGTAGATCTTTTCATCACCGACTACATACCTGGACCCAGTTTGGAGTATCAGGTGGTAGATGACCCTGCTTGCCTACATTTGGTAAGTCCTGAGTTTGTGAGGTTTACTAAAACCAGACAATCATCAGGATCAAGCGTAAATCACTTAGGGCACATCTTATTAAAATGTCTGCAAAACACAGTGATCCTGTGTTTTAAGTAGTGAGCTCAAAAAACTTGTTAAAAAATACATGGAGGGCTTAGATTTTGTAAAATAACCTTAGCCTATGACCAAATGCAGACTATAAAATGTAAGAAGTGCAAGGCTGTCTACAGAGTTCATAGCAAAACCTGTGAGTGAACCTCTACCTTTTCCCATCAACCATTTGTCTTCCATTTTTTAAACTGTTCATTGATTCAAGCTTCACATTGGTTAAGATGGGAGACTTCTAAGAAGGATTTTTAAAATAGGAGCTATTTCTCCAGCAACACAAATGCACTTGTTCTGTAACTATACTGTATTTTGAACTAGGGCAAAATGTCTAGCAAACTGGAAGTCTCCTGACTGGTCACTTGAGGGTTACTCAGAAGCTTCCTCCTCTTCTATTTGACCAGGGCCTTAATGTGTTAGTCAGTTTTTCCTTACTGTGACCGAATATGAGAAAACCAGTTAAAAGAAGTCAGATTTAATTTGGGTCATGGTTTTGTCTATCGCTGGCCGGTTCTATGGTTTTTAGGCCTCTGGCGAGACAGCACATCATGGCTGGAGGGTGTTGTCTCACTTTCCTATCGCTGAGACAAAATATTCAAAAAATTCACCCAACTTGCAGCAGCAGAGGTTGATTTTGGCTCACAGTTTCAGACCCTGGTCAGTTGGCTCCAAGACAAAAGCAAGATGGCGGACAGGGATGGCGAAGGAAAAGGTGCTCGGCAGCCAGGAAGCAGAGGGAAGGGAGCAGCGGGGGTGCTCTGCCATGCGAGACCCCGGTCGGGCTCCCCTGCCCAACACACCCCGCCCCCAGCAGCACGTTGGGTCCAGAACTCGGCTGCGGGCCAATTCGCTGATGAGCCCAGGCCCCCATGATCTGACCGCCTTCCAGAAACCCAACCCCTGAAAGCATGAGCTTTGTAACTGACATCTTAGATCCAAACCATAATACTTAGATTCAGTTCTAAATAAAACAGATACTAAAATATTTCCCTTTTTTGGCTTATGAGAGGCACAGCCTGTTTTCTTCTTAATGCCTAGCGTTTTTCTTTGGTATGAGTTTATTTTTTCATTCTTTTCTCTTTTATTACTTGAATTTTTATTCTGCACTATTATTACTTGTGAAAATTGTTCATATGTTTGTATGTACATGTGTCACTGTAGAAAGAGAACGGGGAAAGGAAAAAAGCTACATAGTAACAAGTTGCATTAAGAAATTAGGAGGATTTTCACGCATGCTGCTTTAACAACCACCTCCCTAGATTTCCAATCCAGTATTCATGCGATCCTGGGGTAAAAGATGTGACTCCGTTTATCTGAACTCAACAATCACACTTTGAGCTTTTGCAAGTGATTCTGGATTTCTCTGTATTGTGTATATACATCTGAGTGAGGAATGTACCTTGTCTTCAAGGGATTCACATTTCCTACTCTATTTAAAATCATTACATTTTATCACGTTGACATTTCCAGATTGTTTAAACAATATGTGTTCCTTGCCTTCTTTGCACAGAAGAAATCACCACTGAGAGGCTGTTCCTTGGTGACGGCAGTGACACTTGGAGATTCTGGAGCGAGCACGTCAATGTCTGTTTTGACATGTCTTGTGTGGCTGCAAGACACAAAGTTCTGCTTTATGCATTTAGCTCCTAACCACTCATCTTATCTCTGTGGCTGATGAGTTCTGAGGGGTGAGATCATGAAAACCTCCCCAGGGCCCACAGCCGTCACAATCGCTTTATTTCAAAACCTTGTCCAGAGAGGTGGGTTGAGTAGTACTCTTCCATTTTAAAATTTCAGGGAAAATGTTAGGAGCAAACTTCTAAATGCTTAATGAGTAAAATTGATTTTGAAATGCAGAAAGTTATTTCAGTGATATGTCTGAAATAATATTGGCAAAATTGCATAAAAGAGTTTGTATTGGTTTGTGTTGTGTTCCTGTTCTAAGGAAGTCAGGACGAAATCCAGGCAAAGCACTGGCTAATTCATTAATCAACAGAAGAGTCTTTGCATTCAGAAGTTTTTGATTAAAAAAATAAATAAATAGAAGAGTCAGGTTCAGAGTCTGACTCCTTGTTAGACCTCAGAGATTTTCAATTCACTCTGCTCTTTGAATTAGAAAATGGTTTTCATGCCAAAGCTTTCGTCTCTCTTTCTTTTCTTTTTCTTTTCTTTTCTTTTCTTTTCTTTTCTTTTCTTTTCTTTTCTTTCTTTCTTTCTTTCTCTCTTTCTTCTCTCTGTCTCTCCATCTCTCTCTCTCTGTCTGTCTGTCTCTGTCTCTGTCTGTCTCTGTCTCTCTGTCTCTTTGTCTCTGTCTCTGTCTGTCTCTCTGTCTCTATCTGTCTCTCTGTCTCTGTCTCTGTGTGTCTCTCTGTCTCTGTCTCTCTGTCTCTGTCTCTCTGTCTCTGTCTCTGTCTCTCCATCTCTGTCTCTCTCTCTCTCTTCCTGGGGTCTCTGCTTCCCAACACTGGGTCCTAACCCTTCATCTGGCATTGTGGGAAGCCAGTTGGGTATGTTCCCACTGCCAGCAGCGCCTGCCTCCTTCCGCTGCGGTCCTGGACCTCCGCGCTCACAGAGGCGCAGCCCCTCCCTGCGGCCCTGCAGCTGGGCCTGGGCAAGGCTGAGGCCCGGCTCCGGCTGCGGCAGGTGTCAGTGCACAGAGCCTGGCGGAGGTGCCTGGGAGGGAACCCCCAGCACCAGACTCCGGGCAGTGTGGGCAGGAAGCACCCGGGGGGAGCCCGGCCACCGGGGAGTGTCGGCCCTCCCTTGCACAGGATCAACTCACCCACCGCACCCCAGGTCCTTCTCTCCAGGGCGGTTGGGCGCACAGTCTTCTGGGCTTTGGAGACTTCAGTAGTGCCAAGCGATCTGGTTCCCTCAGTAAGTGGGTCCACGGTGACTGCACTGCCACGCCCTGAAGGAGCACCTCCAGCTTCGGGGAGGGGGTGGGGGAGGACAGGGGTGCAGCCACAGGCGACAGCACGGGACAGGTGCTGCTCGCTTGGGGACTGTGCAACTTGGCGTCTCCTTGTGCTATTTTAACTGTTAAAAATATTTTTGTAGGTAAATGCTGTCATAATTCTCAGTTTAACAATGGAAATCATTGAGGTTTCGTCAGATTATACCAATCTTTCAAAACTAGGTGATGAACTAGGAGAAAAGAGAAACACAGTTGATCGAAAATCTCTAGACATCATCATCAAAGCACATAGTCTCCAGGGACTGCACTCACATGGGCGCGTGACTGAAGTCCAAGTCTCATCCACACACGTGCCTCCAAGGAGCTGGTGCCTGAGCAGGCCTGGGTCTCAGACAGAGTAACAGGAGGGTGAGCAGAAGAGCAGGAGGGGAGGCAGCTGCTTCCTCAGGAGCAGCCCTGCAGGTGTTTAACACCGTGGTCTTCCTGGTGTCGCCAAGACTCCCTGACAGTCTTTCATGCTTCTAGCATATCAGCCTGCTAATTCCATCAACGGCAATGGAACATTTCAACACCATCTGACACGCATTCCACAGGAGAGGACTCATGGGCAGGATTTTCCATCAGTAACAACCACCTTCATGTCATGCTTTTACCCACATCATCCTGGGGAGTCTCGCTGGAGATTTTGGCAAAGATGAACATCCATTCATTACAACATCACACAGAAGAGAAGAAGTTGGGTCAAATGATGTTAAGAGCAGGCAAGGAAAATCCTACCTGTGATAATAGGAATGCACCCGCAGGGTATTACAGGAAGTGCAATAAGCCAGACACAGAAGGGACAGTACAGCGTGGTCTCACTCTGAGGCACCACCTAAAAACAGGACCTCGGAGTAGAAGGGTGGTTTCCAGAGCTGGCGTGGTTGGAGGGGGGCTGGTGTGAGATTGTCCAAAGGACACAGATCTCCACTGAGGCAGCAGGAGTGAGTGCAGGAGACTTATGTACAACTCCCAGACTGTAGGCAGTGATATACGGTGCTCTTCAGGGTCCTGAAGAGAGTGAAAGTAGGTGTCCACCCCACAACAATAACTAAGAAAGCATAGGTTAGCCAGCTGCATGGAGTCATTCCACCCTGTATTCATAGCTCACAGCTTGTGTTGTATGTGGGAAACACAATTTGGGTCTGTTAAGTTTTTTTAAAATGTTAAAAAGAAACAAGAAGTAGAAGGGTTAAAAGGTCCTAGTTTTCATTATATTCCTTTGTCTAGCTAAACCTTGATCATAAGCTGGAAAATGAAATGTGCTCTGATTTTACATGTCTGTATCGTCCTAATAGATAACAATCAAATCCGTACAGTGTCCCGAAGTGACCTTTCATTGTAAAGTTTTGAGCAGTTATTTGGTACCCAGAAACATAAAAATACGTTTCCATTAACAAAACTGATTTTCAAAACATTTAGAGCAATGTGTGGCTACTTCATTTTCTCACTGTCCACGGAAAGATCGGAGTCTTTGAGGGCACACAGCGGACTAAAGGACAGCTGTTTCCGCTGCCTTCTTTCCATCTGTGCCTGCGGCCTGCCACCTTTGGGTGCCCTGTGCCTGGCTACTTAGAGCGGCGACTGATTCCCACAGAGGAACAAGCAGAGAGAAACAGAGCACATAAAATCAGCCCCCAGGGCGCTGACGTGGGACTCCTACTCTGCCCGGTGAAGCCCGGGGATACACCTGGGAATGGAGAAGCTGGCGGACACAGGTTGCAGTATTTTTAGAGTAGTCATGGCTTGGTTACGACCTGTCCTTACCAAGAAAACAGTTCAACTGCTTCACATTTTACTATTTTTGTCATTTTATAAAATTTTCGTTTTCAGAAACTGGAAAGGATCAAATTCCACATTGTTGATTTCATATTTGAGCACTTATCGATGTCTGAATATATACCAAATTCATTTGCATATCAACGATTTTCAGATTCTCCAAAGTCACATTTTCTATTACAGTGACTATACCTTGGTCAGATAATGAATGTCACACAGATGTATAAATGCACACTGGCTTTTGAAAACATCAGTATCATTCAGATGGCACAAATTAACCTTGATGTCTGGTCTTCTATATTCAGATCTCCCAAGAAGTAAGAAATGGGTCAAGAGAATGTAAGTAACCTATTTAAAAAATGATTTAGAATGGTTCTTCTCCTTCCAAAGCTTGGGCAATTCCAAAATATTTAAATTCACAACACTCTGAAGTGTTCCAATGTTTTGTTTTGTTTTTTTCTTTGCACTATCTGGGCCAAAAGAAATATCTAACAGTTCATTTATTTAGTAGTTAAACCCAAACAACTTAATATATATTTATATCCTAATAACCCATTAGACTTTTGGAAAAAAAGACACATAAACTGAAAGAACAAAGTAATATTTTCAGGCCACTCTCGAGCGACAACAGGCTGGCCTGGGCACCTGTTTGGCCCAGCGCAGCCACATTCCTGCCCTGCACCAGTGTCTGTGTGGTGTTTGCCTTTCATCTCGCAGCCACAGGAGGTGCGGCCCTGTGGGGCGTGATGCCACCCAAAGGAACGTGGCCACCATGGCATCAAAATGGTGATGTTCCCCATTTAGTGGTGCACTCAGGGCTTGTCAGGTGTTGAGCTGCTGTTTTCCTTCAAAATTTAAAATATATGCAGCTTCTCTGTGAGTTTTTTTAAAGCTCTTGAAAAAGCGTGTTGGCACATAGCTTGGGAAGTATAGCTCTGGTCTGTTGACTGCATCCAACACTAGTTTTTTGAAAGCTGCTTTTTTAATACCATGCTCAGAATAATTTCAACTTACTGTTGTCATTCCCGTGTCTTATCCAAGGGACCTAGAGTGGTGGAGACCAGAGCGGAGGCCGGCTGCTCCTAGTGGCCTTCACTGGACTCACTGTGACACGTGGCACTTTCCTGGAGACACTGAAGCACTACTGCTGGTCCTGCTAGGAATGCTATTGCAGAGTCTGAGTTTTTAATACATGTTATTAGTTCTGTAAGATGACATGGGTAAATTTGTGGTAAGGTTTTGAGTTATAGGAACAGATTGATTAAAAATAGGTAATGTAAAAAAAATAGATGGTGTCATGTTATGCACAGTGAAGTAGCAACGGAGCTTCAGAAAAATCGGTAAGAGTCGCTTCCTCATGAGAACTTCCTGTCTTCCCTCTGTTGTCCACTTAGTGAGCATGGAAACTTTCTTCAGCGTTGGGAACTAATTATTCCTGTCAATGTCTAAGATGTAGGTTTGTGTGGTTGTTGTCAAATGTATCATCCTGGCTCATTTTGTATCTCCCAGCCAAGGAAAAGAGTATCAATACTATTAAGGTCCACTGTGCCACAACATAACCTAAATATTCTGAATGCCATTTGTGTAAGGCTGATTACATCATTGTGTGATTTTGCACTGACCACGGCACTGCCTGGAATGCCGACCCACAGAATTCTTCCAAAGCTGCTGATTGCTGCTGTTTTCTGATGAAAAACATGAATTCCATAGAGAACATAAGTCATTATATAAATAATAATCTACTTTCTGGCCATTAAATTTGTCTTTGATAATTACTCAACATAAATGTGGACCGGCACATTCTCCAACTGTGTCTGCTCCTGGAAATGTCCTAATTGCCGAGAATTCACCTAGAAAGTGAACAATTTTGATGCTCTCTGGACTCCCGCCTTCCACACACTGGGGGGGTGGTGGTGGTGGGGGTGTCAGTGACCATGCAGCACGAAAACCTTCACAGTGCTTCAAGGAGCTAGTCACAGGTCCCCAAGGCACTGCCTGTCAGGTGGTGTGGGTCTCTGGGAGGGGGCAGGGACCTCCCCTGGGTGTGGGCAGGCTGGGCATGGATGGAGAGGCCTGCAGTTAAGGAAGCCAATCTATTCCACTCCCTTGTTCAGCCACTGCAGTTCCAAGTCTCCCTGCAGGTGGGCACCTTACCAGGACCCACAAGCTGGCCCTGACATTGGGCTTACCCTCAAGGGACATCTGTGGATTGCATGGCAGCCTAAATCTCTGATCCTCAAGGAGCATAGAATCACTGCAGTGGAGCCATTCTGGTGGACCTATCTTGCATGAGCCAGTGGAGAAAACACTACACAGAGCAAAGGAAATCTGAGTCAGAAATCAGCTGCCCAGAACCTGTCAGTCTTGACTGAGCCCCTCTCTGACCACCCCAATGGAGAAGGGCTTCTTCCAGGTCTGAGAAAACAGGTCTAAGGTAGCGCCAAGCAGGCTGCTGAAGCATAATTGTGCAAACACCATGGCATCGTGGCTCTCAGACAGCTTCCTTTGAACTGGAATAAAACCCCTCGCACTTGGGGACACTAGATCCTCATAGATTCTTTTCCTAAAGAAATGGAAGCTACACACACACACACACACACACACAATCTTTAGATACTGACACGAGGACACTGTCAAATGCTGGGATGTCACCTGGTGATTCTGAATTAAACCAGAAATCAACAAGATCCATCCATACAGTTTCTTTTTTTTTAGCACAATACTCTTAGCTTCATCCATTTTCATTAGTCTGTGTCTGCAGCACACACCCTCTGCACTCCTCCTGGGGCGCTGCCCATTCACTTCCTTTTTCACCCCTTTTCCCTTCCCTCCAATTACCCTCCCTACATCCCTTGGCATTTTCTCTTTGCAAAATAACTATTACCCTATTTCCTATTTTTATCTTTCATTTTGCCTTTTGCTTATATTTTGTGTTTCTTATATTAAAAATGTGATATTGAAACTTGTGTGTCTGATGCATTTCCCTTAGCATTATGGTTTCAAAATCTATTTTTTCACAAATGACTGAAGCTTATCCTTCTTTATGGCCAAGTAGTACTCCTTTGTATATAAATATCACATTTTCTTTATCCTTTCATCTGTTGTTGTATATATAGGCCACTTACAAGCTTTAGCTACTATGAATTGTGCTGCTGTGGGTATGCACGGATCACTGTAGTATGTGTTCTGACTCTTTTGAGAAAATACCTAGAAGTGGGATAGCTAAGTCAAGTGGGAATTTATATTTTTAATTTTTTGAGGACTCTCCATACTGATTTCCATACTGGCTGCAGGAGGGTCTCTTTCTCCCTGCAACCTAACAGTGTGAATTATTATTTTATTTCTTGATGATTATTTTAAAACATTGGTGAAAATCACGGATTCCAAGATTATTTGAAGGCCTCTAACAAGATGTTGACAAAAAATATGCAATTAACTCTGGAGAAGTTAGAGTTTAAATTCCAGAATAAATAAATAAACTATGGGATAAAATCCCTATGGATAAAATACCCATCCAACACAAATACAGCAAAACCATACTACTATGACCAAAAAGTAATTAAGTTAATGAAAAAAATGGCATCAAAAATTTATAAGAACATTCCAAAGACTAACTTGAACATTCTGTCATAGAATAGAACCAAATAAAAACAAACAAACAAAAAAATAATACAGGAACTTTAAAAATTTTCCAGACAAATTCGAGGGTTCCAATGTGAACTAAGAAGACGTCCATGAAAAGGAATGAGTGTAGTACATTGGAAGCCTCTTACCAACACAAGGGAAGAAGAAATCTTCCCCAGGACAAGGGCAACGGTGTCCAGCTCTGGATGACCACTGAGTCTCTGGGACTATGACTCTGAAGGACGACACTGAAGAATCACATAGTGAACTTCTCCTTGAAGTTTTTTGTTGTCTCAGACAAAAAAAAAAAAAAAAATTGAACAATTCAGAGAAAACTCAGAAGTTGTGCCCACCCTCACCTATCCTCCCAAAAAATGAAAGTCAGAGACTAAAGTGGCAACGGACTTCTTGAGAACAAAGGAAGACTTTGGAAGAAGAAAACACTTCACACTCCACTTCGCACATTATGTTGCCTTTTAGCCTGGATTGTGCCTTAGGCAGCCAGACCACAGGGGCAGAATCAACTTGCACATAACTCTGAGCTTGACATTTTCCTGCTCATTCCTGAGAACCTTCCAGAAACAGTGGAGGGTAGGTAAAGACAGAAGCCATGAATTTCGGAGAATAAGTGTGGTACAGGGAAATCAGGAATTGGTAGTCTGGGGCCTGGAGAGAAATCAGCACAAATTAGAGCAAAACTGTAAGTACTCTTAGAAGATCCAAATAAAATGAGGCTATCCTACTGTCAAACACAAATACTGTAGAGAGCCCAGCTGGGACAACTGGTTAACGTGTTCGCCGTCATCGTGATACAAACTGTGCCATCTATCTAACTCTCTGTCTCTGTGCCACCCCTTACATAAATCTGCGCACACAAACACAGCATCACACATGTAGCTAGTCATGTATTTATCATATGTAACACTTGGAACACAATTACAGGGACCTGATAATGAGTTTAGGTCAATATTTGCAGCATGTTAATCTAAACCAGTCTTTTGATTGAAGAAATTACAATGGTGAAGGAGAAGGAAGTAAACAAGAGGTGATCTATAGTAGATTAAATTGGTGCTTATTTGTGATAAAATGAACAAAATAGATCATATTGTAAGTAGATATATTAAAAATAGCAATATGTGCTTCATAATTGCAAAAGCAGAAATGAATAGGGGAAATTATTAGAATGCTGCTATTAGTTATTGACTAAGACAGAGGAGCAAGAGTTAGGAAGAAAACGGGAAGATGAGAAGTTGGTCACCCAATGCATATTTTCACTACGACTTAGCAAAGCCTTTTGATTTTATTACCATAATGTAATTTATTGTTTTCATTTGAAGAAGCAGGACAAGCAGCACCGTATACTGCTTCAGTCAGGAGTGTTCGCGAAGGCCCGGACTGAGCACTCAGCTGTAGGGTGCAGCTGCGGCCAGCGCCTGGACGGACCCGGCTGCGTGGCCTCTGACAGGGCGGGGGAGCCCTGCAGCTCTGCGCTGTGAAGACCGAGTCCTTCCCAGTGAGCAGTGCGTGGCGTCTTCTCTGAGGCTCAGGCTCATCTCAGTGTTCCTCGGTTATCACCTTCGTGTTCCTCCCCTCGCTTTCTTTCTAGTTCTGCACCAAATACTTCAGCTTGAGGAGATAAGGAGCACATCAGGAGGATTCCTGTTTCCAGTTTGTGTCCTCACTGCCATCTGGGAGATGAAAACTGCGGCCGTTTCGCCCCTGGGGTGGCCTGATGACACCTGGTATCAAGAACACAAGATGTAGAAAACTCATTCTGCAATGAATTTCAACCTAATTCTGATTTTCCCAAACGTCATTATCCTGCCAGAGACCTGTCCCAAAGAAAACCCAGCAGTAAGAATTATGAGTTCTTGCCAGATAAAGATGAGATTTATATGCAATCCTCAACTGTAAATTATTCTGACAGCTGATTATTTTGACAACTCTCTGGATTATGCAGTTCCATTTGTGTATGTGTGGTGATTTTGTTCACGTGTGCAAGGCCAAAGTGCTTGACATGATTCCTGCTGTAAATGAAAAGGTATTTAGGTGGGGCCGGGGCTCTGATTCAGGACCATGAGCCTATTC
Organism: Dasyprocta punctata; assembly: GCA_004363535.1. Taxonomy (NCBI): domain Eukaryota; kingdom Metazoa; phylum Chordata; class Mammalia; order Rodentia; family Dasyproctidae; genus Dasyprocta; species Dasyprocta punctata. Next base: position 4,575 of record RJWM01036094.1, on the reverse strand, counting down.
ATACTTCCATCTCGGCCCACACTCAACAGAGCTTATGTTGTCTACAGATAATTAAATTGCATGAACTCTTCTGTACTCAAATCTTGATGGCTATGGCTTAAAGTTAATAATAATTTTGATTTGAGTTGATGTAACACAAATGTATGCAATTTTCTCCACACCCTTCACCTTTCTACCAGATACATTTATGGATTAAGGAATGTACACTTATCTCACTGTTTTAGATGTTATTAAAATTAATATTAATGAACATTGCAAAGTAGGCATAGTCTTAACATGACCAGCACAGTTTGAAATATCTACAAGACTCTAATCACATGAAAACAAGGCTAGCCTGAGGCTGTCGGTTACTCCATTACTCCTCTGCTAGATAAGTAGAATTGTCTTGTCTTTGCCATACATCTATTCTAAATTGGTGATTAAGAATGCCCTTCAAACTTGTGTGTTGATATCTTAATCTTTCCCCAAGGATAAGGCTTCTTTGCTCCCTAGCCAAGATCAGACACAAGCTGACCCTGAAGATGCTTACGGGGTTGGGGCAGGTTTCTTTCTCAGTTTACCCCACTCTGACTGGATGTCTGTTAGTGCCCTCCTCCCCACCTGAGATTCTACAGATCCTCGTCTGTACCATGGGGGTAGGTGACATGGAGGCGGGTCCTTGGGTTTGTAGTTTAAATTAATTTTCAGTTGTTAATGCTTCTTTTATTTAGTCCTGGATTTCTGGGTCACAAGCCTGGCTGTTCGGTTTTATTATTTTCACAGTGCACTCTCGGGGAGGCAGTTGTCAGTGAACTGCTGGAAGCCCTGCTCTGCTCGTGGGGTGTGCCAGCCTGTGGGCCTTGTGGGGACCCCGAGACGCTTGTGCAGCTGGTCTCAGGGTCAGCTGGGCAGGATGCAGAGACCACGGTGCTCATGAAGTAGCTGGCCGCTGTGAGGGGAAGGGAGTGGCTGGGTTGTGCCTATTACGAGGTCCTCTGTTTTAAACAAACACACAAAGACGGAAATGCCTGGGTTCTTGCCCTGGGTTTCTCTGTACAGCACCCAAATTGTGCACTCAGGGGTCAACTGCCCCGGCACATGGCCTCAGCGAGTCACCCGGACACTGGTCCTCTGAGCCCGGCCTGGGCTTCTGCTGCAGTAAAGTCTCTCGTCTCTGGTTCGGCTGTCTCCTTCCGTCTCTCACGTCAGCATTCATGAATCCGTGGCTAGTCAGTTCATAGAGTAAGTATGGAAAGTCCAGATTCTTCCCGTTTCTTGACTGTGTTGGGCAGGTGGTGTGGCTGAAGGGGAGTAGGCAGGTATTTTCAGCAAGCATAGGCACTGAACTGTATGATCACAGGGACAAAAATGCCCCTCGATGTTACCGCCTGCTAATGAAGCTGAACTGCTCAGTTCTTACCAGTGTAGTCCTCAAATATGTAACTGGCTATGCTAAAACTCCTTACTTAATCATTTTCCTTGGCCCTGGGACACAATACCCAACTCCCAGTTTGTAGAAGTTTCGGCTCATAGTCCGCTGGTTCCAAAGCAGCACTGCGTGGCAGAGGGACATGGAGAGGAGAAACAGCCCATGGCGGGCAGACAGGAGGCAGCGGCAGGAGTCGAAGGAGGAGCCAGGAGGGAGACGGGTCTCTCTAGTCCGGCCCCCCACCTACTGTGACCTGCCACTCTGGATTGGGGCCCAACATGACGCCCGCTGGAAACCCCAAAATCCAATCCTCTTCCCAAAGCCCCCATTGGGTCCCATGGGACACTTGGGAGAGACCTAGATACAAATCAAAATAAGTAAGCGAAAGGAAATGGCTAATTTTAGTTGTGTGGGACTCAGAAAATACACTATTCAAAACAGATATTTTCTGGGTTTCATCTCATTAGTTAAATCAAGCATTTGATACTTAATTATAACTGATACCAAAGAAAACCACTATCCAACACAATATTCTTTATCAAACTAAGTAACTACTAGTTGGAAATCTCAAACTAAAGACAGTAGCAATTTACTACTTGCCAATTTGTAATTTGGATGAATGGTACAAATGAATTTTACTCTAAATATTATTCATGATGTTATTCACACATATTTTTGTAACATAAGAAAAAAATTCTGCTTCTCAAAATACCTATTTTGAAAATACTCACGATTTTTAAACATTGCAAAAAAGATCATATGTTATTGTGGATTTAAAAAAAAAAGATTTGAATAAACCCTGAGGATTTAGAATTCCTATAGCAGAGAGGTCAATTTAACAAGTAGCTACAGTGTAATAAACGTCGTTCTAAGTATTCAGAGTGATTAGTAGAATCCTGCAGGGTGGGCTTCCTATCCCCCGGTACAGACAAGAAAAACGAGGGGTAGATTCCAGAAAGGTCCCCATGGCATCAGGCTCCTCTGTGCTGACCCAGAGCCCCCCGAGGAGATCTGCTGATTCCTGGGGTATCCCTTCCAATCTGTGATATCACTTTTGAGCTTCTCTGTAGTTCAAATATATTTTTAAGCAATGAAAATTAGTGAAAATATAGAATTACAGAGAGCTAATTTACCTTCCGGCTTCTCATTTGCTCAAAGCACAATGTCTGCACACAGAACATCGGTAGGGAATGTTTTCTTACTTATTCACGGGTCAGTCTGGTGGTCAGGTTGGACGCGTGTCTCTGGTGATGTGACTGCTGGGCCTGTCCCTCCTTATCACCCGCCCTGCTGAGACTGGCTCTGTCAGGCTACAGGCGGACAGGACTGAAGGAGCCGCTGGCCACAGATACGTAGCGTGGTTGTAAACGTGTCCTGGGTTAACTCGTGACCCGAGGACTAATGTGAGTGTGTGAAGAATCATCCCGGGCAATGCCCAGGATCTCTGGCTTTTGTTGTGCTCTGCGTTTGTGACTGCTGTTCCCTGAACTTGCACATTTGTTCCCGGCGCTGTGCTGTAAGAGTGACCCAGGCATCTGTGGGCGCCACCCAGAGTGACCAGTGTAGGAGGCCAGGCACTGCATCCTGAGGAGGCCCAGACAGGGCTGAGGACTGGTCCAGGAACACGGAGCCGCGCCTCGGGTTGGTCATTTAGAGAAGTAAATTTTGGATTAACCCACAGCTTTCGGGAAATAATGTGGACATTGCAGAAGTATACCTGTTACAAACATCCATACCTATGTGGATGGCAGATCTATGCGCTGTGCATTTTTTGCAAAGGATATAAGAAAAAATTACATTAAACTGTGAATGTATTTAGATTTCGTATAACATTTCATTACTCTGAAGTGTAAAACGGGTTACAGATTTTCTTCTTACTATTTTAGAGTGTACAGAATTTGAGTGTTCATATCTTGTAAATATCTGAGATTTACTGGCTAATAATTCAAATGTTAATAACTTGAGAAGATTAAGCACAAAAGGAATCGGCCAATAAGACACCTTTTTATGCACTTCCCGGAAGGTGTCGTCTTTGCCCAGATCTTGCCAGAACACAGACAACTGCCAGTCCCAGTGCTTCCTCCTGCCTTTTTAGAATTCTCTCCCTTCCAAACTCCTTACCTTAAATGCATATTAAACACAACCTATTAATTACTGTCATTTTCCCCCTGTAGCTAATGCAAACATTCATACCTCAGACCTTGAGCTAAAATGGTAACCACAAAGTATTGTTTGGCCAGCAGTCAAATACTTTGCATTAAATCTTTAACCTTTGCTATCTCTGAGACTCCTCCTCATTTTATCGGAATATTAATCTCCACCCCATTCACTACTTCAGCCTTCCCCCTTAGTTCATGGCTCATGGCAATCTCATGGAAATACCTCTGTTTCACAAGTAGAGAAATTCCAGCTGATGTTTTTTTCCCCTCAAGACTTACTTTCACTGGAGGAAGACACAAATCAGATAAAGAAGAATCTGAGAGAAAGATTTTTCTCTTCTAGATATAAAATTTGCCTTATGAAAAACTTTTAATTTTGACCTTTAAAGTATGAAGCCCGGATTTTATTAGCATAATTAAACTATAAAAATATGCTAAAGAGAAAATGTCTTCGGCAAGGTGTGCAACTGATATTTCATCATGGCTACAGAAACTACTGCCGAAATGATCCCAAACAGTCTGCATGCGCTTGTCCGCAGCACCAGTGTAGCTGGGCCAAGACCCAAAGGATTCTGGTGAAAATGTGACAGTTTTTTAAAGAGCATTTTTATGGGGAAGTCAATACTGCAGGAGTATGATTTTCATTTGTTTTCTTATATTCTTGTCCTGGTCAGCTCTCCCAATGAGAACAAAATGCCCTACCCTGGACACTCAAACCAGGCAGGGTCTAACTCGGCCCATGGCAGGAGAACCCAGTATTGGATCGGGGTCCGCTGACCCCTAGACCGAACCTCGTGGCTGAAGGGCGCGGGGAGAAAGCTGTTCAGTCCATGGGGGCTGGAAGAGGAGCAGGCTAGGAGCGGACACAGGCTGCAAGGGGGGTTCCCCAGGCCCCGCCCAGACTCCGCCAGCTTTCCTAAGAACCTGCTTCGCGTCTCTGATCCATTCCAGGTGACCGTCACCATGACGCTTGCGCCGGCCAGCTATTCACGGAAGAAATCCCCCTGC
>RJWM01036093.1:0-12544 GCA_004363535.1 Dasyprocta punctata | reverse complement strand
CTACCTCAGCCTCCGGAGCACTGGGATTAAAGGTGTGCGCCACCACGCCCGGCTAGAAAACATAAACAAAAATCCACATGAACTTGGGAGTACTTTTCTGACTCTCAGTTGGGCTGCATTGATCTAGATACAGTATCTGTGGTATTCTATGGATCTATGTATCTGTACTTAGAATAGTGGCACACTGTCTTGGTTACTGCAGGTTTATAGTAAGTTTTGGAATCCGTGGCTGTGTGTGTGTGCGTGCGTGTTGCTGGTGAACCTAGGCCCCTGTGCGTACTGAACACATGCTTGCTGAGCTCCAGCACCAGCTGCTGCCTCCAGGCTTGTAGATTTAGGGACTGTTGCCATCTAGATGGTAGGAACTTGATGCATAGACAGAGGATGTCTTTCCATTTATTTAAGTGTTTAGTTTCTTCTAACAATGTTTTGGAATTTTCCAGGTACAAGTCTTGGCATTTCTTTTACATTTATTCCCAAATTGTTTACTACTGAGCTGGGTATGGTGGCGCATGCCTTTAATCCCAGCACTCGGGAGGCTGAGGCAGGAGGATCGTTGTGAGTTCGAGACCAGCCTGGGCTACAAAGTGAGTTCAGGGCCAGCCCGAACTGTATAGTGAAACTCTGTCTCAAAAAAATAAGACTGAGGATTTGTCTCAGTGGCCTAAGCGCCTGCCTGGCAGGCACAGGGTTGTGAGTTTGTTTATTTAGTACTTTGGATGGTATTATAAATAAAATTATTTTCTTAATTTTATTTTCAGAATTTTCATTGCTGGTGTTTAGAAACACAGCTGATTTTTGTATTTTCTTATATCCTTCAACCTTGTACAAGCTGTTTATTCTAATAGTTTCTTAGATTTGGTGGGATTTTTTACACACAAGATCGTATCTTCAGAGATAGTTTTACATCTTCCCTTCCAGTCTGCATGCCTTTTGTTTTTCTTGCCTAACTGCCCTGACTAGAATTTCTAGTACAATGTTGGACAGAAGAGTAGTAAACATCATTGTCTTACTCCTGATGTTGGAGGTTGGGTTCCTTCACTGTCAAGTGTGATGTTAGCTGTGGGCTTTTCTACATGCCCATTATTAGGTTGAGAAAGTTTTCTATTCCTAATTTGCTTTTATCATGAAAGAGTGTAGGATTTTTTTGGTCAAATGCTTTTCCCAAAATAAGTTACTTTTTTTAAAAACTGCTTTTTTCTTGTTTTTTTTTATCTGCAGAAATTGACTTGCATACCAAATGTGTGGTGGATGTTGATGCAAACAAGGTTATTCTTAATCCTGTAAATACGAATCTTTCTAAAGGAGATGCCAGGTAAGTTAACAAACAGTGTTACATTGAATGGAGTTTTATTGGTCTTTCTTTTTTCTATTTATTTTTTTGGAATCAGGAATTGAACTCAGGGCCTTGTGCTGCTGAGCTACATCCTTGGCCCTCCAGTGGATTTTTTAAATAACTGAAAGCAGAAGTGGCTACTGAATTGAGTTTACTTGAGCAGATGTGAATGGTTGTTGTAGAGACTTTGCTGTCTTCCAGGAGGCGGGAGTCAGTGGAAGGGCTGAGGTCTGCACCGCAGAGAAAGTGCTAGAATGAATGATAGAGACAGTAGTTGTGTTGGGGCTCAGGAAAGAGTGTTAGATTCGGAGTTAACTGAGGAAGGCTTCTTCAAGCAGGTGGTGCTGGCTGAAGGATAAGTAAGAGGTAAATAGGAAGAGGAGGTGGAAGGGAGGCTGTCAGGTAATTCTTTCATGAAGGGGCTTTGTTCTTCTGCAGGTTCAAATCCCACCTGTCACTCAGAGCCTACTTGTAGTCCGACAGCTGTCAGTGATTCCTGTCCTGAATACTTGTCAGCTATTACGGTGCAGCTGAACTTAATGGTTAAGGCTGAGAATTCTAGTTCTACAAGCCAGTTCTAGTCTGAGGGAAGAGACTTGCTTGGGGCTGAGAACGAGCGCTTGAGTGTCTTATCTAGATTGGGATGATGGGATGCCCCAAAGGAGGGAAGTGAACTGGGAAAGGCTGAAGAGATTCATGTAGGTTTTCTCCGTACATGGGAGCTGCATTTGACCAACTAAACTGGAATCAGATTACAGAAAACCTGAAAGGTAGGCAAAGAAATTTGACCTGGGCTTTTGTCAGTAGGATAGTGACTTTGATAGTTTTTGAGTACTATGATTGAGGGAGGTATAGAAGTTGGTCGTCAGTGCAGAGAATGGGTCATCGTAGGGAAAGGCATGTTTTGTGGAGATCAGCTATATCAGAGATGCTTTTGTACTGAGCTTGGGTGTGGAGAGGACAGGGACTGTGCCCAGCATGATACTTTGTATTGTACAAAGTAGATGCTCCATAAACACTGTGGAGACAGTGTGACATATGCCATCCTGCAGATGTTCTTTAGAACTGAATTGAAAAGAGCACTAGATTTGGAGTTAGAAAATCTGAATTAAATCTTTTCCTTCACTCAGTTACTATGGCTAGTTATTTCTAGCTTTTTTGAACTTTATTTGCGTGATGCTTGCCTTCTTTATCTCATAGAGGATTTCCCTCCAAGGATCAAATTAGTGATTGGTGAAGTACTTTATGAAGTGTTCTATAAATGTTTACTGTTATTGATGCATAGACATTTCTTTCTTTTTTGTTTTTGTGATACTGGAGATTGAACCCAGGCTTTTGCACTGAGTGCTATATACCTAGACCCTTTTTTAGTTTTTGTTTTGAGTCAAGGTTTCATTAAGTTGCCAGGCTGGGCTTGAACTTGTCCTCCTGCCTCAGCCTCCCAGAGTGATGGGATTACAGATGTGTGCCACCATGCCTGGCTCAGATATTTCTTGATTGCCTCCAGTTATAAAACAGTTACAAGGACTATGAAATGTGCTGACACTGGAATGTGAAGGTTAGAGTTATGGCAGAAAGGATGCTGGGGTTTTGAGCCTACCAAAGGAATGAACTGTTGCCCTGGGTAACTTTACTTTAGGGGCTCTTTGTTGCTCTCAGACTTCCATGATGGAGACTTTTGCTTTATTTGGGAATGTGGGCGCCTCTGAACAAATCTGGGTACAGTATCCTATGGCAGCGAGAGTGTGGGACTTATTTATTTATTTATTTTGGCTTTTTCAGACAGGGTCTGACTATGCTGTTCAGGCTGGCCTTGAGTTCACTTTGTAGCCCAGGCTGGTCTTGAACTCACAACAATCTTCCTGCCTCAGTCTCCCGAGTGCTGGGATTAAAGGCGTGCGCCACCACGCCCAGCTGAAACATAGCTATTAAAAAATAACTTTTTATTGAACTATATATAATACACAGAAGAGTGTATAGCTTGATTAATTTTTCTAAACTTCACATACTCTTGTAATTGGCAGCCAGGGAAAGAGATAGAATACTACTAGGACAGCAAAAGACTACTTCATGAGAAGAGGTTTTTTTTTTTTTTTTTTTTTTTTTTGCGGCACTGGGGATCGAATTCACAACTTAAGGTCTGCCAGACAGGCACTAAAGCCACTGAGCCAAACTCCCGGCCCTAGTGTTTTGAGGCAGGGTCGCACTATGTAGCTCAAGCCAGCCTTGTGCTCACGTTGTAGCCCAAGTTGGCCTCGAACTCACAACGCTCCTCCTACCTCAGCCTCCCGAGTGCTGGGATTAAAGGCAAGAGCTTTTTTCTTTATAGAAATTTTGTAATGTAGCAGTTCAGTGCATCTATGGACTTCATTCAGTTTGAGGAAAAGCAGGGAGGAAATCACAAATGCTTAAGGTTTGATTAATGATATGAGATTAGTTACCATCTAACTTGTAAAATACATTCTGATCCATAAAACAAGTTGTGGTATTATGGATGCTAAATTTATAACTAGAGAGCTAGGAATTTGAAGTTAACATGAAAGTAATTTGAATCCATTTAAATCACTAACCAGACTCAATTTAATGTTTTCTTTAAAAAGCTACAGTAGGGACTGGGGATATAACTCAGTGGCACAGTGCTTGCCTGGAAGGTTGTAAGTTTGATTCTGGGTACCAAAAGAAAAAAAAAAAAGCTATAGTACCCTTTAAAAACTATATTATCTTTGCTTTTATGGTAGTATCCAATTCTATTAATGTAAAACTGATTTATTTTATTTTGTTTATTTTTTGTGGTGTTGGGGATTGAACCCAAGGCCTTGTGCATGCAAGGCAAGAACTCTACTGCTGAGCTACATCCCCAGCCCATATTTTATATATACACTTTACAACTCAAGTTATGCTTTAAAAAATGAGCCTAAATTTTTAAAAAATGGTTTATATATTTTTTTTCTGATTTCTGCCTGAACTTCTGAAAATTTCATGATTTGATGTTTATGAAGACTAGGGAAGCCATAATTAATAGGTAAACCACTTCTAGCATAACCACCTACTCTTGGAGATATGGGAAACATCTTCCTGTACTATATGTGGAATTTCAAAAATTTTCCAAAATAAGACTTTTTAAACTGAGAAAACTTGAGCCAGGAATGGTGGGGCCCCCCCCCCCAAAATCATCAAAAAAACCTACATACATCATACTGAGATAATTGGGATACCAACAGGAGATTTAAGTACACTGATTTTGGGGACAGGCATCCTGGAATGAATCCCAGCCCCTCCACTTAACATATGTGACCTCAGGCAAGTTGCACCTCCTCTGCTTCAGTTTACTCATTTGTAAAGTAGAGTTTATAGTAGTTCTTGCCTGTAAGTTGTTATGGGTTAAACGAGTTAGAATGTGCAGTGGTGCTGGTGTCCAGTGAACACTACAGAAATGTTAGCTGTTGCTTAGTATGTACAGGTATTGCTTTGATAACCTGTGTTTAAGTTGTAGCCTATGCTCTCTTCAGTGAGCTATAATAGAACCTAAGAATGTAGTAAATTTTGTAAAAATCAAAACACAGTACTTGAGTATATATGCCTATGCAGAAATTACCTAGTTCTAGAAAAATTTTAGCTTTGTAGGGTCAGAAACACTATTTTAATGTTATTTTATTGAGTTTATCCAGTGTTGATTGGCACTTAGGACTAATTTGTGTGTGTGTCTGTGTGTGTGTGCGCGTGCGTGCACATGCGTGCTGCTGGGGATTGAACTCTAAACTTTTAGTACTGGGCTGCATGCTCAGCCCTGCTCTAGTCTAGATAGGACCTAACTCACTGAGTTGCCCAGGCTGGGCTCCAACTTGTGATCCTCCTGTTTCAACTTCCCCAAGTGCTGCTATTACACCACTTCTGTAAATTTTCTATTTCTTCAAGAGACAGGACCCCTAATTTTATAAATATAGAGAATAAAACATTTATCTATGTAAGCTAGGCTCTTCCTTAGTAACTTGGGAAATCACAAACGTTGTTTGTGAATATAGGGTAAGAACAAAGGGGCATTTTATCAACAATGAAAAAGGTGGGGTTGGGGATTACAGCTCAGCAATACAGCGCCTGCCTGGCTATCATGAGGACGTGAGTTTGATTCCTGGTACAAAAAAAAAAAAAAGAAAAAGATAAAGATTAATGACAAACCCTTCCTATTCCACAACACTCAGGTTGAAATGTTCTTGTGACTAAATGCTTGCATCCACTGACTCCATTTCTTATCTGGTTAGTGCTGGATGTACACTGATACATTTTATCTGTTGTCTCATGCAGAGTCTAGGGGCTTATACTATTAGTACAGTTGATTATCTGTCTGGAATCATCTTCTTGTCCTGAATCAATGTGGTTTTCCAGATTGGTCCTTGGGTTTTTTTAGATGTTTATCAGCAAGACAATTTACAAAATTTTTAGCTAATAGATGACTAATTCGTTAACCAGTATTAAATTTTGTACAAGTAAAATTCTCGGTGTGTAATTCTTAGTGTTTTGGAGCATCTTGGTATGAGTCCTTTATGTAACTAGTTACAATAACACGATGTACAACAGCCCCCTCTTAAATAACTAAAGCAAATCTTTAGGTCTCATATTACATGAAAATGTTAGTGCGGGTGTCTGTCACCATGGTAAGGCAGAGTGGTTTCTTAGGCCCAGTGTAATCTTCTGCCTTTTGCTTCTTGGGCAAAGTAAGGTATTTTTTCACGGAGAGTGGTTGCTTCCGCTTTGAATCACCTGGGTTATGGAAGCTGATGTGTAGTGAGTTTGGAAAATAGAATGCATGTTCCTCTAGGAACTGTCAATTGTTTCTAGTAAAAGTGGTGATCTGTAGCAGTGTGGTTAGTTTAATCCCAGTCCCAGTGATTAGTTACTTTTTGTATGTGTGCATTACAGAGGGTTGAGTCTAGGACCTAAACAAAAGCTACATCCCCAGCATTTTTATTTTTATTTCATTTATTCAGTGGATTTTAAAACCATCTTTGTTGAGTCAGTACCATTATCTACTTTATGTCATTTTTGTTACTTTATTATTATTTCTGTCTCTACAGATTTGAGATTTACCTCTTCTGGAATTCTGTAAATGACACCATACACTGTATTGGCTTCTTTTACTTGACATAATGTTTTTGAGGTTTATCCCTGTTGTAGCGTTTGTCAGTATTTCATTTTTTTTTTTAAATGGAAGAACAGTACTATTCCATTTTCTTTCTTTCCTTCTTTATTTTATTTTATTTTATTTATTTTTTTGAGACAAGGTCTCATTTTGTAGCCCAGGCTGGCCTCGAACTCTTAGCAATCCTCCTGCCTCAACCTTCGAAGTCCTGGGGTTACAGGCGTGTACCACCGTGCCCGGCCTGTGTTCCATTTTCTTTATGCATTCATCAGCTGATGGACATTTGGATCATTTGCATGTTTTTAGCTTTATGAATAATGCTACTTGTGTACAAGTCCTTGCGTGGACATATGTTTTCATTTCTCTTAGATATCTAGGCATGGAATTGCTGGGTCAACTGGAAACACTATGCTTAGTATTTGAGGAACTGCCAAACCATTTCCCAAAGCCCCTGCATGATTTACATGCCCACTAGCGATGTATGAAGGTTCCAGTTTCTTTGGTTTGTTGTTTTAAAGAACTGTCATTTACCTTAAGGATAATGGTGGTACCTCTGGCTAATTGGAAAGGGCATGTTCTGCCTGAAGGCATTCAAATTGCAACGAAAAAGCAAAACAAAACATTATGCTGTCCAAACAAAACAAGCCTGGCCAGCTTCAGGCCGTGGCTACTGATTTGGAGCCCCAACTTCTGGTAAACTAGATTCCCTTGCCTACTAACCCCTACTTCTTTGTAAGGTTTAGAAAGAGTGGAGCAAAATTTTAGAGTTTGATACACAAAAAAGTACTAAAGAATAAGATAAAAAAAAGATATTTCTGTCCTTGTCACTCAGTTTCATGTCATTACCCATACAGTTTAAGCCTTTTGATTTACCTTCTCTAAGCACCACAGTTACCTGTTTTCCTGAAATTGGTTTTTATCTTACCCTTGACTTTCATTACATTTTAACTGTGTATGTTTGTAGATTGCACACTACCATGTCTATGTGAATGCCTTTTTCTAGAAAAAGACCAGATGGGTAACTCAGAAAGATCGATTACCCTTGTGAAGTTAATACATGATATTTCTTTCTTTCTTTTTTTTTTTTGGCACTGGGGATTGAACTTACAACCTTGTGCCTGCCAGGCAGGTGCTTACACCACTGAGCTAAATCCCCGATCCTATTTTTTGAGACAGGGTTTCACTGTGCAGTTCAGGCTGGCTTTGAACTCATTTTGTAGCCCAGGCTGGTCTTGAACTCAGTGATCCTCCTGAGTGCCTCCCGAGTGCTGGGATGAAAGGCGTGTGCCACCATGTCTGGCTTAATACATGATTTTTAAAGGCAAAAAGAAAAGTATTAAAAGGAGTCAGAAATAATACAGCCAATTTACTCTTGGGGAGGAAACCTACCTTTTTATGAAATCCTGTTTACCTTAAAGACCTAACCTAGAACAAAAGCTTTCCTCCCTCATCCCTCATTTGTGGTGCTTCCCAAGCCATTGTGGCACTGAAAACTGTTTTAACATGCCTCTGACTCTTTTGAAGAGATCATGGAACAGAATTAAACAACCACCACTAGACTGAGAAGAAAAGAAATACCTATGTCAACTACACTGTTCTGTCCCATGGCTAGTTAGGCCAGTTTCTTTAGCCTTCTGCTCTTTATTCCACGTGTGTGGCATGTGTGTACACGTGTGTGCATGAATACTATGGTATTTAATGCATTACACTGAAGTTTCTCCTATCATTCTCTGTTACCCTTCCCCACCAAGTGCCGGATTTTTTTTTTTTTTTTTTTTTGGTACAGAGGGTTGAACTCACAACTTTGTGCCTGCTAAGCAGGCGCTTAGGCCACTGAGCTAAAGCCACAGCCCTATTTTTTGAGACGGTCTCACTATGCAGTTCAGGCTGGCCTTGAACACACTTTGTAGCCCAGGCAGGTCTCAAACTCACAACATCCCCCTGCCTCAGCCTCCCGAATGCTGGGATTAAAGGCATATGCCACCTCCCCCGCCTCTCCAAGTGCTGGATTTTAAGACAAGAACTTTTTTAATTTGAAAGCATCGGAGATACAGATTTCAAGATCAAAATTTTCCAGTGTTCTAAGAGGTGACCTGTTCTTAGTACTGTGGGGTGAGGAGGTGACACCTCCCTAACAAGGTGGAAATAGCCAAAAGGGCAGAGACACAGGGATGTCTCTTGTTTTAGGGTAAAACTAAGTGCCGCCTTCTCCTTCCCTCGCGTGGTCATGTTTAATCTAATAATCAGCACACAGGATGAAGGTTGCAGCTGCCAGTCTAATGAGAAGAGTGTCTGAGATGTTGATCCCACAACCACTTAGTAAGGTCGTTAAAAACCTTTTTGTTCCTTTTGATTTTGTTCTAGACATCAGTTTAGTCAAGTTCATTAGGTAATTAATGAGTACCTAAAGCTAGCAAAGCACACCCAGCCCTTCTTTTGCAGATCAAAGTGCTGTGATCCTGATAGATGTACAGATTGGAGCTTATAAAATAGATGTCAAATTAAGGGAGGATGACTTACACGTAAAATGCGTGGCTGATGCTGTGGTGGGGAGGGCCTGATGCCAGTAATTTCTTTGAAATATATGAAGTCATTTTCCAGCTGATTCCTTGTTAGTGGAAAGCATCATTAGGTCATATTAGATAATGACTTTTTAAATTTCTCCACTGCTATATGGATGCTAATTTAAATTAAGATTTTAATTGAAGGAAGTCATGGACAATGTAATTATGCTATGCACAATAGACTTACTTGTTCTCTCTGCTGTGAAATGACTTGAGTAGGGCTAATAATTCTGCCCAAATAGAATCTGCTCCTCTGGAGAATTGTATGTGGTCTGTTTCAATTTCATAAAGAGGCTTTTCCCCAGGGATCCTGTCTACCCTAATTATGTCAGAGCATGGCTCTGTGCATTCAGAGGTTGTAGATGATTGATTACTCAATCTGTCTCCTTTTTTAAAAAAAACACTCTGATCACTGAGTGTGTAACTCATGTACTATTTTTGAATATAGTTGTGAAGATGGATCAGGGACACTAAAAGAATAAGAAAATATGGGTGGTTGAATGTATGTCGTTGTATAGAAACACATGATTACATTGTAGTAAGTGTACAATTTACTAAGTTTTAGCAGCGAAGTCAAGCAGTTTGGTAAAATAAACTGACAGCTTTCTAGTAAAGCCATCTGGACAAAAATTATGATAGATTACTACCACAGAATTTATGATATTTTAGCATCATCATTGAATGCTTGTGCTGCTTTTATTGGTATAGCAATAAGAAAGAATCGACTTTTAAGATACTGCTTGGATGCTAACATTTGATAAAATGAGACTTAGGTGAGTATAAAGTTACTAGCTCTAGATAAAGTAAGTTACAACTAACAGGAAATCACATACTTTGACTTTCTTCTGAACTCTGGATTTGCCATAAAAAGGTCAGATGGTCAGATCTAGTTATAAATGAATTTAGGGAACACCAGCCCCACTGTTGAAGGATTTTTTTTTTATTTGGCTTTGTTCTTTGTTTGGCGTCTTCTTTCCTCCTCCTCCTCCTCCTTCTCTTCCTCCTCCTTTTCCTCCTTTTCTTTCTCTTACTCTTCCCTCCTCCTCTTCATATTGTGAATGGAAGTAAGGATTAATAAAGATTATCCTAACTCTCCTCATCTTCACCTTCTGGCTCTTTGTCTTAATCTTTGTGGGTGGGAGTTGTTTTGTTTTGGAGACAGTCTTGCAATGTTGTGCCAGCTGGTCTCCAATTTCTGTGCTCAGTATCCTCTATCTCAGCCTCCTGAGTAGTAGGGACTCTCTGGGCCTAGGAGTGTACCACTGCCTTTGGCTTGGATTTCTACTTTGAGGTGGAGCAGCGTCCTCCTAGAAGGAATGTGATACTAGAAACCCATCCAGTTGCCAAAGCTGCTGTTTCACAATACCTTTGGAATTTTTTCTGATCCATTCAACATCTGAACATTGACAGCATGCCAAGTTGATACTTGAGTTAGGATAATCTTTATTAATCCTTAGTTCCATTTAGTGGTGGTGTTAATCATTTTTTGCACAGCGTGTCAGTACACAAACTAGTAGGGCAAAAACAAAGCATTTCAGAAATCTGGGAAGTAGAGAAGTTAAATTACTCTTTGTGGACTTTCTAAAGTTAGATTCTGAAGACTCATATTTGAAATGGTTCTGTTTAATTTTGAGCATTGTCCGTTTTTGTACTTTAGAGTTCTAGAGTCCTTAAACTTCATCTATAACATTCTTTTAGAAAATATAGCTGGGTGTGGTGGCCCATGCTATAATCCCAGCACTTGCAGTAATTCCAGTTCTTGGGAGGCTGAGGCAGAAAGATCACCGTGAGCTCAAGGTCAGCCTGGGTGACAGTGAGTTCAGGGTTAGGCTGAGCTACAAAGTGAGACCCTGTCTCAAAGAAAAAAAAAAAGTAGAAAACGTAGGCGTCTTACATGGAAACTTTCCTTTTGCTTCACTTTTTTTTTTGTACCCGAAATTGAACCCAGGACCCCGTGCTTGCTGGGCAGGCACTGCATTGCTGAACTATACCCCTAGCCCTTTTGCTTCAGTTTTATCAAACCTAATTATTCATATATATATATATATATATATATTTAAATAAAAACTTATGCAAGATGGGTCATGATTACTAAATGTAAAATAAGTCTGTATTTTGATACATAAGTCAGCGATCCTTTTGTTCTACTCTTGGGAAAACTGGAAAACTGAAATAGAATTTAAAAAAAAGATCAAGTGTGTAAAAGTTATATTTGCTATCTAATTTAAAACAGTTTGTTATGGAGAGCTTAAAGGTATAGCAATATAATGAGTTTCTTAGTCACTTTCTTGTTACTGGGGTATGATACCTAATACCCATAAATTAAAGGAGGAGAACTTTGTTTTGGCTCCTAGTTCTTACAGGTTTCAGTCCATCTGGGGGTTGGATGGCTCCAGGGCAGGAAGGCACCGTGGAAAGGCCTGGGCAGAGGAGAGCTGCTCACATCGTGGGGCCAGGAAGCCGAGAGCCAGTGGAGAAGCAGGGAAGGGAGATGGACCCTTCCAGTTTAAGTCTCCAGTGACCGCTTCTGACCAGGCCCATCTGCTCCCAGCAAGTCCACCGCAGTGCCACATAATACAGTCACCTCCCGCGAGCCCCGCCTCTGAGCGCATGAGGCTCTGGGGGGGCATCAGATCCAAACCAGAGTCGTGAGCGTCCTTGTGCCTTTACTCGTCCTCAGAAACCACTGGCCAGGGCTGGTACTGTCCTAGCTGCAGGTTCCTTCCTTCCTTCCTTCCTTGTATTTTTTTGAAGGAAATTCCATTTACCTGCAAATAGTTTTAATATATTATTAACTATAACCATAATACCATTATTACACCCAATTAACAATAATAGAGTATCCCTGAAAACACAAACACCACAATAAAAATATTTATTGAAAACCTAATTTGAAACCATGAAATCTGAAATGCTTCAAAATCTGAAACTTTGGCCCACTGACATGATGCTATAAGGGGAAAACTCCACACCTGACCTCATGTGACAGGTTGCAGTCAAAATGCAGGAGCACTAAAAATAATACAAAATTACTTTTAGGCTATGCGAATAGGTGTGTGTGTGAAGCAGCAACGAGTTTCATTTTTAGGCTCTCATTATGTGCATGTGCGCATGCCACCATCCAGAAACCCCTGCAATCCGAAACATTACAGACAAGGGGTACTCAGCCTGGGGCATCACGTTTTCAGTCAGGATCCAGTATCCAAGTTGTCTCAAAGGTTTTTCCCCCCAAACTTTTAACAAATAGAATCCAAATATGGTTTGTGGGTATTGATATGGGTATTGAATTTATTGGCATCTCTTGTGGAAGAGGCTGTCTCATTCATCCTGCAGATGGATTGGTAAGTGAATTTGTCATGGGCAGATTGTATATGTTTAGTCAGATACCAAACCTTGTTGGTTTTCTGTGTAAATGTTTTTATTGTGGCATTCCTTTGTTCTGGCGTCACTGGTTAAGAACCTTACTGTCTTGGGTTCAGTTTGCAACATTGCCTTCTCAGCTGGGTT
>RJWM01036092.1:8467-18521 GCA_004363535.1 Dasyprocta punctata | reverse complement strand
TGCTTCAGCTACAGGGGGATTGGTTTTAATGGAGCATGAATAAACATTCTGAGGTGATGGGAATATTCCACATCTTAATTGTAGTGCTGTTTGCATGAGTGTATTCAGTTTTCAAAGCTCATAGAACTCTCATAGCCTATAAAATGACTGTAAAAAGAATTCCAGAACAAAATCTTTTAGTTTTTTTTTTTTTTTTTTTTTTTTTTGGTAGTGGTGATCGAACTCATGACCTTACATTTGCCAAGCAGGAGCTTACGACACTGAGCTAAATCCCTGACCCTCCAGAACACAATCTTTAAACAGTGTTACATCCATTGTACATGAATTCCCTCATACACACTTGTACATTCTGCACTTCATTTCATTCACATAACATTATTGTTTGTGTCGTTTGTGTCTAAATGCATAGTTCTTTTAGAACTGACAGACATTAAAATTCTTTTGTGCAAATAGAATTTAAATTTAGCATTGCAATTTATCAGTCTGAGGCTATCTTACCCTACATACTTCATTCATTTATTCATGGTGAACATTTTTAACTTGGTATAATATACAGTAGATACAGAGGATACAGCAAACAAAATCTGGAATTGATGTTATCAGAGGATTATAAACTATTAGGATCCAGATTCTGTAGAAATTTGTAAGTAAGCCAAAGTTAACCATCATAATCTTCATAAGGCCTGAAAAGTACCCATCAATTTTAGCAATGTGAACCAATATCCCTATAAGAACACTGAGTGCATTACTAAATATGGGAGAATTCAAGGGTGAGAGAGATAAGAAGCTGATGTACTCAGCCAGGTGTGGTGGCACATGCTTGTCATCCCAGCACCTGAGAGGCTGAGGCAGGAGGAATGCTGTGAGTTTGAGGTCAGCCTGGGCTACATAGTGAACTCAAAGTCAATCTGAACTGCATAGCAAAATCCTGTCTAAAAAAGTGCATGAAGTTGACACAGTAAGTACAAACTCCTTTTAAGAATTTTGGGTTTATAGAGGAAAGATACAGAAAAGCATTTGAATAGAGACAGATCTGAGGTCAAAGAAGGTGAGTTTACTCTTAAAATAAGAATTAAACATAGTCAGAAATTGAGAGGAAAATAATTGGAAAGAGAAATTAAAAGTTTAGTGACTAAAGGCATTTTTTATCAAGCCAGATATCATAAAAGGGTAGAAAGGAATGAGACCATAATCACATTTAGAAGAACTGTCTTTATAAAAATGATGAATGCTTCATTTCTTATCATTTCAGATAAGAATGCTATATTTCTGTGAGTGACAGTAAATAAGGGTCCTTCTGATAAACATTTGTTGTCAATGACTCAAGAAGTGTTGGCTGAACAAAAGAAATGTAGAATTGTCAGTAGACAATGGTGAGGTTACAGAATTTGTAGTATCACTCTGTGTTGATGTAATTTTCACTAGCTTAGCTCACTGTTCATCACATACTGATAGCAATAAGTAGTTAGATTGGTTCAAGGTTTGGGTTTCATCAAGCGTAAATAAAAGAGAATAGGATAATAGTAAGAGAATTATTAAAATGATACCAAGACAAAAGCATGGAAACAAAGGCATGAGATGGCTGCAAGTTACAAGAATACAGTTTTACTAATAAGATAAATAAAACCCCACATGAAGAAAAAGAAACAATTCTTTTTATTTTCTTTTGAATTAATCCAAAATTTTAAGTTTTCTCCCAACAGTCTTCATCTGGCAGCAAATTAACATAATAAAACTGAAAAAGGAACAGATGGTCCCTGGAGCTGCCCATTCTTTTTCTAAAGCAGAAGATGGTTTCCTAAAGGACAAATGTTAAATTGCAAATAATGGCAATGTTTGAGTGCCTTAGGTTTAGCAAACATCGATGTGGCTGTTATCCACAGTAAAATACATTGCATCACAAGAGCAAGACATGGATTTTGTGAGTCATTTTCCTGCCATATGGAATTCTCTAAATTTAGGTAAATGTAAAGATTGTTTTTCACTTTCACATATTTGGCAGAACCAATGTTCAGAATACACTCAGAACCAAATCTCAATTTTTCAAAAGTGACACTGTGAAAGACATCTGTTTATCACAGGCACAGAAGTATAAGAAATTGCACTGGAAAAAAACTACCGCACTTGTGAGCAAAGTGGTTCAGGAAGTCATCCAAGCCAAGAATATGTGACAGTTTCACAAGCTAAAAGAAGGCAAATAAAAAGCATGACTATTTTCACCAGTAAGCATTTCTCTTTGCTGCCCTTACCATCATCTGGTACAATAGTAAGTTATGGCTCATCATATTTCTTTTCTAATTTTATTTTCCGGCTTCTCTAATCTGGGTTACACAGTACACATCGTAATGTAGGTCTGATTGTTAATCAGCTGGACAGACAGAGCACTTGTCTTGCCATTCTGAATAATTCAAACCCCCAAAGTGATTTTTCTTTCTATTATTATTCTGCCTAGAAGAGACAGAATGATGTTTTTATCCCTTGATTATACAATAACTTAATTGCAAAGTCACATAAAGACCAAACTAAGAAACATTTTTGTTGAATATAGGCATGCATAGCAATAGGTGGTCTGATATTTACATCGCAATAGGTAAAATTTTTTAAATGATAGATAAAATATTGAACATAAATAATTATAAGCCACTAATGTATCTGTATTAAAATTCACTTCATTTTTACAGTACCTCTGAAGAGACATGTCACAACACTGCTTTTAAAGACAGTATTTATAGAAAATATCTCATCAATAAATCATACAGACTGAGATATAATTGTAAAAGATTTACAAGTTTAGAAATAGAGAAAATTATGAACTCTGAAATCATGGAGTATATAATGTTTTCATGAGATTTTCTTTGTTCATAGTCTATCCTCTGCCTCAAAGAATTGTAGCAGCTTGTTAAAAGAATATATACGAGGGCATACACTTGTATTTTTAGAACTTTAGGAGACTGAGGCAGGAGGATCGCAAGTTCAAGCCTATCCTGGGAAACTTAGCAACATTGCAAGACCCTTTCTCCAAAAATATATGCAAAAAATTATTGAAAAATATAAATTCAAATAAGAAATACAAATTATTTAAATATGCATAAGACAGAAGAATATGCAAGTCATACATTTTCCGTGAGTTTCCTAACAATTGTAAGTGAAAACATAATTAGCTCATAGAGGTTTTGGGGAGCAGAAAATAAAAATATTCTTTTAAGAAAACAAAATACTATCTATAGAAACTAAATTTGAAATAAAATTTCACATATAGAGATTTGTAATGGGAAAGTTACATTAAACACATCTTTAATAGTATTTCTTTAATAAATGGAATAATAGATTTTACATCTCCATGTTTGAAACAATCTCAGATTAAAGTCTGGTAAAAAATATAAAATACTACTTACAAAAGGTATTTATACAAAAGAATTAGTGAACTACGATGAAAGCACATAACCTTCAAATGGTCTATAATGACCAAATGGTAGAATTTAATCTGTTCGTAGATGTGTTTGTGAGTTTGTGTATTAACTTACTATAAACAAGTATATATCAGTTATAGATCTGTATATAATAATATTATTCAATTATATACCATTTTTGTATGATCATTATTCATGAAATCGTGTTTTAAATAGTTCCTCTCCTTTCACAAATCTAATGCTTTACTTATGCTGCCATCTTTAGAAATCTTTTCTGCTTGACTTTGATGCATTCTTCGGAAATCAGATCAAATTCCATTTCCTTTTTGATTTTCCTTATGAATCATTATCTTCTTTCACTTTGATCTCAAAATGCACTTTTCTTCTTTTATAGAATTCTTCACACAGCACCAAAACTAATTCCAACTTTATTTTTTATCAAAATATGAACTTTTAAAAGACATGCAGTTTGCTTTATGCATAGTAATTTCATTAATATTTAAAGCCAATTTCAATAAATATTCCTGAATTAAAGAAATCTAGGGAAAAAGTATTTTTGATATAGTAAGAAAGTGTTAATCTGGAATCCACAATTTCAATATGTCTTGATAATTCTCTCAAACTATCTGAAAACATTGTTTTCTATGTGCATTTTTCTGGGTTGTAGAACTGTGACACTCTGTTAGTCTCAAATGAATCTATGCTTATGTCCCTATAGGAAAAGAGACAGGCACAGACAGTAAGTATTCTAACAATGTTACCTTTCTAGTCCTCTAAATGATAACTTATACATAAAGCTTTATAACTCATACAATAAAAATACTTACCCTTGGCCACATGAATATCATAATCATATACTATCTGTTGTAGTCAAGATTTGCAAGCAAATAGATTTAATACAGGACATGTAATTTATAGGATTATTTCATAATAGTCACCCAAAAAGTCAAATGCAAAAGAATGCAGGAGATCTGTCCATGCACTGGAGACCCAAGGAATCCAACTGAGGGCCTAGAACCCAAGGCAGTGTCCTACACGAGCCTGCTGAACACCTAGAACCCAGGGCAATGTCTTCCATGAATCCACCTGGGGGTCTAGGGCCCATGAAAGTGTCTGATGTAAGATCAGTGGTAGAATCTAGAAATTCTGCATCAACAGGATGAAGGATCTGTGCCAACAAGCTGAAGGATCCACACTGGAGTCAGGAAGCAATGCTCAGTGTAAAGACCAGAGCTGCCTGAAAAGAACCACAGCCATGCTCAGTGACAGCGAGGACCTGAGCTCCCCCAGTGATAACAGATGAATTCATATCAGGAAAACCAGTGAGACAACATTCTCCAGAACAATCAGCAGCACACCAGTTCTCTTTTTATGCTGTTATTAACAATCCTCAGGTGAACCTTCTAGACCCAAAACCACACTGATTCAGTTCATCTGGATGTTACATGGTGACCATTTGTTAATCCACCACATTATCTGATTATTATTTTTATTTCTTATGGGAAAGAGTACTCCTAGGGTTTGTTAGCATCTTGAACAATATAGGTCATGTTATACCCAAACATATTCCTCCTGATCTTCGTTTCTTTGTGGCTGGCAATGACTGTTACTTAAGTTAAGAAGCCCAACAGACAGAAATGTTAGGCTAATGATCCACAGATAAGTGTGGCCGAACATAATTGGTCCGAGGAAGCACTATAGTATAAGTAAAAGCCTTAGCACTTCATGAAAATAAAGACATATAAAACTATATTAATGAAACCATACTTTTCTACATTTTCAACCTGAGGATATAAGTGACAGTTCCTTCCAATGCCAGTTTATATTTAAAAAAAAACATTTTATTAATTTGAATTACAGAGTTTATTGTTCTTACAAAATTGCTTGAGACAGCATAAAACAAATTATGGTTTGCTTCCAAACGCATGATTCAAATAAATTAATCATGGTCATAGCTTCATTTTATAAATAATTTTCTATGATATAGATATGCAACTTTACAAATCCACACATTCTAACCATCAATATACATCACTGTTACCTTGTTCAGGAGATGACTTCCTTCTCTATCTTCTTAAGATTGTTGACAGGCACTATTATAAGACAGAGTAGAGTCCGAAAACAAACTAGTTTTATTTAGTGAGTTTTGCCTGGGTATGGGATCACAAGAAAAGAACTGGCTTGGCACAGGTGCTTATGTAGTAGGTTTAGCAAAGGTTAGTTTCATTGGAAAATCAACTAAAATATATGGAAAGACTAAGTAAAGGTGAGTTATTTTTCAAATATTGGTTTATATAGGTTTTATTGGCCTCAACTTTCCACCTCTGGAGGTAAAAGTGTTTCCTTTGCCCCTGCTACTGGGGGTGCAGCTTTCACATTGGATTTTGATCTCTCACTTTCCAGAAAAAAGCCAAGGCCAGAGTGCCCTTTATGCACTGGCTATTTTTCAAGTGGCTTTGGTTCAAAATGATCAATATGTCAATACAGCATATTTTGGCGTGGCATGTCCTGAACCCCTTCAATCTACACCGTGCTTATGAGTGGCATGGCAGCACGCATATAGACTCAGAAAGAGAGAGAACTAGAGATCCACTTGCAACCCCTTCATTTAGTTGTATGGCATCCTTTCTTTCATAAAATAGAAATTCATATGCATTTTACAGATTGCCATCAAAAATCAGTGGACAACTTACAATTTCCAGCTGAAAAGAGATTCATGTTAGTACTATTTCCTCTTCTCTCCTTCCTATGTGAGATATTGTTATTTTGTTTGTTTGAAATGTGTTACACTGAACATGCTAACATGGCATTCTTATATCCGTGCTTTTCAACCTCTTATGCTCCATTTCAAAAATATTGAAAAATTTTTCAGGAGGAAAATAATTTAGGAATGAAGATGATAATTATCTAAAGTTTGTAATTAAATTTTTCTCTGGATAACATCATTGTAGCTTCTCCTCCTGAGAAAAGATGTGTATGTATGTATTTAGAAATTGGCATAGAAACTGATTTAGCTCCACGAATTAACATTATGTGATCAAAAGTAAATCTGAAAATTCCCCCTGGAAAGACTGCTCCATTAAAAGCAAAATCATCATAGACAAAGTAATGTAGCAGCTCTTAAAATATTGTCCTTTTCTGTACACATTTACACAACCTTAAGTCTTTACCTACTATGGTTTTCATAAGTGTCACCAATGTCCCATGCATTAAAAACTTGGTTCTCAGAGTGGCGTTATTGCAAAGTAGTGTAACCTTTATGAAGTAGAAACTTATGGAAGGTTCAGTGGTGACTGGATGGACAAATACTAGAAAGCATTCATAAGGTCCAGTGGCAACTGACTGGACTATTCCACTGCACAGTACTCTGTTCTGCTCCCAGCTCTTACAGGAAGGGGCTGTGTGAATTAAACTGCTACTTACATTTTCCAACCATCTGAAGACAATTCTAAGAATAACTGAGTTAACATTTAGACAGGAAACCAGACTCTACAGATAAACACTGGTCTGCCAAGTTTACAGTGTCATCCAAACAGTCCAATATTTGTCTGTTCACAATGTCCCCTTGATTTAACAAGACTTGGGAACAAAAAAAGGGGCTTTTCAAGGACATGGTTCTCAACAGTCCTAGTTTTGTGGTTTTTTTTTTTTTTGTCTTTTGCTTTTTTCTTTCAAGCAAGGACAATGCAAGGATATAGACTCTTAAAGCATTTACTTAATTTTGTGGTTATGATTTTGAGGACAGATGCCAGAGCCTTCACACTAAGCAACATAGCCCTAGCCCTTTTGCAATTTTTATATTTTGGAGCAGGATTTTCCTATATTATTAAGTTGCTGAGGTGGGGCTTGCACTTGATATTCTCTTTCCTTTGCCTTCCAAGAAAGTCTGTGCCACCATACTCAATTAGGGTTGTAAGTCTTAAGAAATGATTCATAATGGAGATTCGAAAATCTCTGTATTAAGCCACCCTACTTTCTCTCTCTTTAGTCCCTGATTTTCAGTTATTTCTGACACCTGCATCAAATTCATCAATTTCAAAATCCATGACACATAATTCATTATATTCATCTGTAAGGGTGAACATTTTGTTCCCACTGACAGTGAACAACACAATATGTTTGATCCCTTCCATATCAAAATGTCTCTATCTTTCACTCACAATCTCACTTGAGATTCTTCTTCAGAGATGAAATTTTTGTGGCAATTCCATTTTTCCTTCTACTGATTCAATTCAAATATTCACCATATTTCACCTGAACATTTGAAATTTTCTTAAATGAACTCCTCCTGTCTATTCCTTCTTTTGCTGCCCTTCTGCCATTCTTTCACTTATTTTTATGAAAAAAATGAATCAACATTCCTTAAGAACTTTGATAAATCCTAATAGGCCAAAGTACACAGTAAAAACTCTTAGGCCATATAAAGAAAAGTAAACTAGTCATCTAACGCTGTCCTCCCACATGACACATTCTAGCTGCGCAGTACTTCTCATGCTATTCAAACATGCTGTCCAATTCTTGTCTCTATCTTTAGTCATGGCATTCCTTCATTTCAGTGAGCATTATTCCAACCATTCCACCAGAAAGGCATAGGCTGATCAACTGAAAAGCTCCACAGCCATGTTCTGTTTCTGTTATGATGCCTCCATGAACAATGCAGACTAGGGCACTGCATTTGAAATTTGTGCAGCTTGGCAACAGAAATGCATCTAAAACTCATATTTCTAAAACAACAATTTATTCTCTATCATTCCTTCATTAATTCATTCAGCTAGTCATGCATAAAGAGTCGCTATGTGACATTTCTAGTCAAGGATTTTAGGAAAACAGTTATGAACATTTTTAAAGAAAAGGGTACCATATGCATATAAATGCACTGTGGCTTTGTGCTGGACAAGGACGGGGCAACATCTTGCTCAGTCAGTTGCAGTATGCAGATGTAAGGATAGCAAATAGGTGTATTCTGAGATAAGAGTAAAGTCAGAATCATTTGATTCTTCTGCCAATCACTAAACTATGTGGTGTACACAATTACGTGGAAATCAGGAAAACCAGATGATTGATAAAAGGAAGCTCGCTCTAAGAGGACACATGAACACTAGCCAGAGACTAAGTTCTGCTTCAGATAGAATTCCATTAGTTTTTGCAGTGCGTACAGTGATGTAAGAATCAATACTATTAATTCTACTGGTAAGTTAGAAGTAAACACGCTATCAAAATAAAGATGTAAATTACATTTAACAGGCATTAATGGGTCGTGATACTATTAACACACTTTTGGTTTCAACATTCTCCTTCTTAAAAATAAAATGTTTCATTCTGCACTTGTGCATATATTTTCTACATTTTGAAGTTTTAGCTTTCTTGTGGCATTACCCTTGCACTGAAATTACATATAACATGTTAATTTCACTCCAACTTTCAAACTCCTATTCTTGTTTTTTGTTTTTTGGGTGTTTTTTTTTTTTTTTTTTTTTTTTTTTTTTTTTTTTTTTTTTTTTTTTTTTTTTTTTTTTTTTTTTTTTTTTTTTTTGTAACTTAAATTTGTAGTTCTGTTGAGCATGGTGGCACATACCTGTAATTCCAGGACTTAGGAGGCTGAAGCAAAAGAATTGCCATGAGTTTAAAGCCATCCTGGGCTACCTAATGAGTTTAAGGCCAGCCTGAATTACATAACAAGACCCTGTCTCAAAAAAAAGAAAAAAAAAAAGAAAAGAAAAGAAAAAGAAAATCCTAAAATATAATATAAATTTGCATTTGCTACACATTTAGCATAGGTAAATCATCAAGATAGGATAAAATCTGAAACAACTTAGTAGAATAATAATAAAAAAAAAGCTAAATAGGTTTGGAAGTCATTTATGTGATTCAATTTAAAAATGTTTGAGAACCATGGGATTGTTTATATTCATAAAGATGGACATAGAAAACAATCAAATAATCACTTAAAACCACAGGATATTTGGAAAAAATTACATGTAAAATCTATGATAGCCACAAGAAATGACAGAGCATAGTGGGAGGAAATCCTGGAAAACACTGTGCCTGATGATGGCGTTACTGAAGCACCATGTCATCTAGTTCATTTGCTGGGACCAGTAATTCGCCTTTATATTTGTGACCAATGTAACTGTGTGACTTGCTTATTAGTTCATTAATTACCCTTTATTTATCCCTGTGTGTTGAAGCATCATCATATATGTCTTTGAGGTACCACAGTTCTACTTTGAATGAGTATTTTACCACTCCCCAGATAGCACACTTATCCCAAAATTTACACTTCTGACCCCTTCATTTTATTAATTTTCTATATTGTAAGTCACCTTTAAATCCACAAAATTCCATGGAGCAAAGTTTTTATTGGCTATATAATATATCACTTTAAAAATATTCTGTATTTTAGTTGGGCGTAGTGGTGCACACCTTTAATCCCAGCACTCAGGAGGCTGAGGCAGGAGGATCTTTGTGAGTTCAAGACAAGCCTGGGCTACAAAGTTCAAGGCCAGCCTGAACTGTACAGTGAGACCCTGTGTCAAAAAATAGGGCCAGGGGCCAGGGATTTAGCTCAGTGGCATAAGCGCCTGACTGGCAGGTGTGAGGTTGTGAGTTTGATCCTCCTCGGTACAAAAAAAAAAAAAAAAAAA
>RJWM01036091.1:0-18394 GCA_004363535.1 Dasyprocta punctata | reverse complement strand
TTTGCATTTTCATTGGCTTCCCAAAAGGAAAACAGGGAGCCAAGAGAGTTTTTCTAATTTTTGCCATCGTTGAAAAACGGGCATTTGCAGAGTGAAGAGCGCTGTGCTCCTCGCTGTGATGGGTGTGCCACCTAGGAGGGCCAGCAAAGTAAAAATTAAAGACGATAATAACATTTTCATTTTCTCCTTTATATTCCTGCAAACTTGTTTGAGCTGCATTTGCTTGGAGATTTTTTTCTTAGGGAAAGAGTGTTATGTGTGACATTCAGGCTTCCCTAAAAAATGATTAGCACCGCAGTGTCTTTGATGATCTGTCCTGGGAGTCTATAAATACCTCCGTTATAAATAAATCCGGAAGCACAATGGGCCGCAGCCAGTCATGTTGGGACCCGCTCTGCCGGGCTAAACTGCTCCCCGCTTTCACCTCTTGTGCTGGAGGGGCAGGAGGTGCTGCTTCACTGGGAAGAGAGGCTCCTTCATTCCCTGACTCTGATCCCCTCCCCAGGGGTGCAGGCTTCCCTGCGGTCCTCAGGGAGCAGGTCACTCCAGCCTGGGGGTGAGGAGGTGACCATCTGAATTCCTGGGCTCCCATCTCTTTCCCGTTCCCTTGGAATTCGCTGTCACTGAACGGCACGCATCACACATCCTCCTGCAGAGTCCCCGTGTTTTCATTTTTTAAATAGTTGCGCCTTGTCCTCTTGTGGGGCTTCCGTTTTCTGGAGGGCGGACGGCTGGACCCACACTCTGGCTGTTCCAGGCAGCAGGACGGTTTGCCCAACTCGCCGACAGCACAGGGTCACAGAGTCAGCTGAAAGCTCCCGGCCTTCGCAGGTCGGTCCAGCACTGTTAGGAGGGCAAGCCCCTAAGCCACGGCAGCTGAAAGTCTCAGCTGAAAACTACCAAGTCGTTAGAATTGGCTCCTAAAAACAAAACAAAACCGCAGCAGCTGAGAAGTAAGCGTCCCCTGGTGCCGGGGACAAACCAGAGCCTTCCTCGAGTGAGGGACTTGTGCCCAGTGTCGGCCAGGACGTCCGGCCCAGCCCGCACCCGCCCCTTCCGTCGGTTTGCTTCTTTCTGTCCCCTGCTGCTCTAGAGCTCAGGGCTGCTTGGCCACCGAGCTGCACACCAGCACTTCTGACTTTTAGTTTTGAGACCGTGCCTTGCCCCGTCGCCCAGGCTGGGCTCTAACTTGCCGGCCTCCTGCCTTAGCCTCCTGAGTAGCTGGGATCACAGATGCTCGACCGTGTCCATCTGTCCGTCTGTTGCACTGGAGTGGCCGGGATCCTGGGGGTCTCTGTCTCCTGGATCCCCACGCTCCAGGCAGATCCTGCACAGCTGAGGCGCGGGCTGTGGCGTGGCAGTCACTCTCCAGGCTCCGGGGCCGCACCTTGCGGTGACCAGGGCCCCTGCTGTCCAGTGTCCCGCCCTGGCCACAGCACACTCTGCCGCTCAGCCGATAAACCCAGCTCTTCGCAATCAAGTCAGCAGGGCAAACCTGAGTCACTGCCGTTAGGAGAGGCACCCACCGTGCTGGAATGCAGGATACTTAAAGCAACACAGTGCTTCCGATTCTAAAATTAAGCAGCAGGGTAACTCACGAGGAGTAACAAGTCAAAACCATTTAGAGCGTGTTCCTGACTGAAGGAAGCGGGCTCTCAATGGGAAAGGCTTCTGTTTTGGATGGTTTGCCCTGAAAGAGAATGGGCCCAGGTGTGGAAAACTGCCCTGCCATTGTAGCGCTCTGGAAGGTTGAAGTGGGAGGGTCTCGAGTTCCAGTCCAGCATGGGGAGACCCCGTCTCAAAATTTAAAATAAAAGGGCCCAA
This sequence comes from Dasyprocta punctata, assembly GCA_004363535.1. Taxonomy (NCBI): domain Eukaryota; kingdom Metazoa; phylum Chordata; class Mammalia; order Rodentia; family Dasyproctidae; genus Dasyprocta; species Dasyprocta punctata. The sequence goes on along the minus strand of RJWM01036091.1, from coordinate 16,570 downwards.
GAGTGTAGCTCAGTCCCGGGACCCTGAGCTCATCCCCAGCACTGTCAAGAGAAAGAGGCAGGGGAGGGAAGGGGGCAGGAGGAGGGAAAAAGGACGCGAAGGCGATGGAGCAGGAAGGAGGAGAAGGGGTGGGCCGCCTGGTTTCCAGTCTCCGCGGGGCTGCCCTCCGGGGCTCAGGGTCTGAGACCGACTGTGACTCGGTTCCCCCTCCCCAGGGCCCCTGTCCCCAGCGCAGCCCTAGATCCAGGCGGAAAGGCCACGTGGCCCAGAGCTCTCCGGGAGGAGGCGGCCACCGCTGCTCCAGCCTCCCCTGCGCTCCTCTTCCTGCGCCTGCCCCCTCCCGACCCCGTCCTCGGCCCAGCGCAGAACCGGGTGGGCAGGGGCCGTGGGGCACCCGCCTGACCAGCACCCGGGATGTCAGAACCCACAGCAGCGGGGGCTTCCCGGGCTGCCGGCTCACACAGCCGCGGCCCACACGGAGGCCCTGCAGGACGGGCGGGATGGGCCCCCCGGAGTCAGCGCCCCGTCCCTCACTGCTGGGCCCCGGAGCCCACCGCGCTGCGGGTGCGAGGCCGCCTCTCCCTCTGCTCCGCCGTGACAAGTGGACGAGCCAGCGGGGCAGTTCTGCCGCCTCCTGAGTCGGGCGCGAGGGAAAAGTGAGCTTTCCGGTGCGCTTCGCGCTCTCTCCACCAAAAACGGCGGGGCGCTCGGGACTCGCGGGCTGCGGTCTGTGAGTCACGGAGGCCCGGCCTCGCCACCGCCTCTGTGTCCTCCACGGGCCGGGCGCAGCGTCTCTGCAGCTGGCCCGGCGGCTGCCAGGTCTTCCGGGGCCATGCAGACCCTGAGGGCCCCGCGCCCTGAGCGGGAATTTGAACCCCAAGTCCACCAGCAGCTTTTCCACCGCGTTTGGGGCCGAGGGGAGGGCGGAGAGATGGAGAGAGAGCGAGAGAAAGAGGGGGGGGGACTGCTCCGAGGAGGCCGGGCGAACTCACCACGACTGGGTGCGACGGAAACATGCGGTGAACACGATTTTAACGCTCGTTACAGAGAAATCACTGTCCTGACTCCCCGGGACATCCTCCCCGGCTTCAGGTACTCAGGCCACGGTTCTCCCCGCCTTCTAAGGCAGCTCCGGAGTCCGGGATCCTGAGGGTCTTACACAGCGTCCTGAGATCAAAAATATGGTGACGGCTGCTGTGAAACACCACGCGACAGAAAAGCAGCTCCTAAACCCGCTGCGTCCTCACCCGCCTCTGACATCTGACCAGGGGGCGGGAACATTTTCAACCCACTCATGACTGTGCAGCGAAAGACCCTGTGTCAAAACAAAAACAAAAAACTGGAGCAGCCAAACTGGGCACGGGGGCTCACACTTACAATCCCTAGCACTCGGGGAAGCTGAGGCAGAAGGAGGATTGCAAGTTCGAGCCCAACCTAGGCAGTTTAGCCACTTAGTTGAGGCCCTGTCTCAGCACCAAAGCATTTTTTAAAAGGGCTGAGGTATAACTCTGTGTAAAGGCCCTGGGTTCAGGACCCGGTAAAGAAAGAAGGAAGGAAGGAAGGAAGGAAGGAAGGAAGGAAGGAAGGAAGGAAGGGAGGGAGACACGGACAGAGCGGGTTGGTTGGTTGCGTGATGTGAGAATCTGTAGCACAGAACAAACATCACCCGGGAACCGGAGATCCAGAGCACGGCACAGATGGAGATCTGGCGATCCATTGGGTTAACACCTCGAAGCACTGCTGCACAAGGTGGATTTACAGGGGTGGGGCAGGGTCTGCCGCTAGGATGAAGTTTGGTCTGTGTCTCACACCGTACACCAGAAAGACCTGCAGGTGAACTAAAGACTTTGACTTACAAAGTAAAACCAGAGTATTCGAAAACACTGAAAATCACGTCTGTCTTTCATTCTAATACGAGAATGAAGACAGACTTTCTGATTATGGTTGGAAAAATGAAATCAATAAAATATTTACAACTTCAATAACTTCTCCATGTTTATGGAAAAAATCATGAGAAAATTAAAAAGATAAATGAAAAACTGAGAGAACAAATCCTTTCTATTTATGTTGTTACATTGAATATAAAAAGGGTTTTTTTTTTCTGTTTGTTTCTTTGTCTTTTGCAGCACCAAGCAGGAACCCCAGTCTCCGTGTACACCAGCCAACAACTCCAGAGGTTCTGATTTTTTATTTTGAGGCGAGGTTTCCCTAAATTTCCCAGACTGGCCTGGAACTTGAGAGCCTCCTGCCTCAACTTCCCAAGTAGCTGGGTTACAAGTGTGTTCTACCACACCTGGTTTAAAAAGGAGTTTTTAAGAATTGAAAAGAAACAAACCAACAATTTATTAAAATAGGTGAAAGACAAGATATACTCAACTTTAATCAAGGTAACTTAAAGACATTTTCTTTTTTTAAAATTAGGTTTATTGCTATGATTTAGATATACATAATGATCATTCGTCATAGGAAACTTGTACCTGTATATGATGTATCTTAGTTTCTCTTTTTTCCCATTCCCCTCCCTCCCTTCAACCCCTCTTCTCCTCATTTATAAAGCTGTCTCCATTTTATTCTTTTCTCATTTTTTCTTTTCCCTTCCTTTCCCCCTCCCCACTCCCCAGTTTTCTTTTCCTTTCGAACACTTTCTTCCCATTTCCTAATATCTATTGTACCTTTTGGTCCTTGTTTACACTTTCAGTTTCTCACACCAGAGAAACAATATGGTATTTACACATGTGTGTCTGATTTATTTCACTTAAGAGTATAGTCTCAAGGCACATCCATTTAGTTGGAAATGTCTCAAGCTTATTCTTCATTGCAGACTAGTGCTCCATTATATTAAAAAAAGACCCCACATCTTCTTTATCCATTGATTGGTTCATAGCCATTTGGGCTGTTTCCAAGATTTAGCTATTAGAAACTGTGCTGCTATAAATGTGGGTGTGCATATATCACTGTGGTGTGATGCTTTTAATTGTTTCAGGAAGATACCCAGAAGGGGAGTAGCTGGGTTGAGTGGGACCTCCAATCCTAGTTTTCTGAGGAATCTCCACACTGACTTCCACAGTGGTTGCACCGGTCTACACTCCCACCAGCAGTGGAGAAGGGTCCTTTTCCCCGCAGTGTGGCCAGCATTTGCTATTAGTTGATTTCTTGCCAGTGCATTATTTGTCACTGGTCGGACTTCGATGGTCCCCACACCGGGCAGTGTCCATCACGGTGGCCGTGGTCACTGCGGAGGCTGTGTGGACAGGCGAGCAGCAGTGCATTCTGGGAACGCAGAGTTCCACCTCTCTGTCTTCTCTGCAGCCCTGGGATTGAACCCAGCGGTCATCGGGCCAGTCAGGTAAGCTGTGCTCTGGGCCAGCCCAGCCCCGGGTTCTGATATGAACCAAGGAAAAGAACACTTTCCTTTGCTTTTGACTCAGAGGTGGGTAGATTTTCACAGCTGGTCTTTCCCGTCAGTATGGAAGTGATTTCTGAGGTTCAGAAGAAAGAGTGCAGAATGGTTTTAGTGTCTCACCACTCCATCGCAGTATTTCATTTCCTGGATCTGTCAGCAGCCAACTTCAGAGGCTCCAGAAATCATAGTCAAATTTGCAAAGAATCCGACTGTCCTCCGTCAAGTCTGAGAGCACGGCCCTGCGCCGAAGAGAGACAGACAGAAGAGTGACTGTGCAGAGCTCACGTCGGCAGAGGGCGAAAATTGATCCTTGACTCACCCGCACCCTCACTGGCACATGCTGTCCTGCACACGCCACCCTGCACACGCCCGCCTGCACACCCTCGCTCAGCTGCAGGGCTGCACCTGGGCTGCAGGGTGGAGACAACTGAGGGGCAAGGCAGGGGGCTGGGTGCCGGGGTTGCTCGGAGCTGACCCTCCACCCTGCCCCACGCTGCCCTCACTCTCTGGCCTCTGCACAGAGCTGTGTCCCCCACCCCTGCAGGCTCCGGGTCACCCTCCGAGTGACCAGGCCACCGACCCTGTTCCCAGCATCCTGCGTAACCCCAGGCTCTCCAGAGCCACAGCAGTGCCTTCCCGGGAGTGGGGTGGACAGCGAGGACCCAGAGTCACACTGAGTTCCCCTCCCGAGGCCCAGGCCACTGCTCCACGCACCGCTGCCGGCAGCAGGACTCGGCCTTTCCCAAGTGAAGTGGCTCGTGGGGCAGCAGGAGCTGGGGTGGGCTCGCATGCTCTGTGCCTAGTTGCCTTCTTTTTTAATCAGCATCTTTCGCAGAACCAAAACGGTTTGTGCCCAGCGCTGTCAATAGGGTCAGTGTGGTCAGCGCAGTCATGCCGACACCAAGCGTGTGGAGCCAGGGTCCTGTTTCAGAGCACAGACCCCAGCCACACGTGTGTGCACAGTCCACGCTCGCCCAGCTCCTTTGTGCACCCCTGAGGTGCCCAGCTGGTGTCAGTCCTAGTCCTGTGCCTACATGGGCCCCCCAGAGCCCAGGGGCCCTCCGAGGGCCACCCTCACAGCAGCACCGCTTCCCTGCTGCTAGGAAACGGGAGCCTGGGCAGAGACCCTGCCACTCAATGCCCCCAACTTGTGCACAGCACTGAGGGGACACTGCCCTTTCCTGATGAATTTGGGTCACACTAGGCAACCACACGGGCCACCCCGGGCCCCTGAGCGTGCCCACGCACTTCTCCAGGCATGGAGGGAGCTGCGCTTGGAAGACTCCGCACTCCTGGCCCCTCCCTGCACCACCCTCCTTGCTGAGCCAGAGCTTGTCCCTCCTCGTCCTGCCAAGTGTCACCATCCTCACCCTGGGCTGCCGGGCTAAACCAGAATCCTGAGCACATTTAGGCAAACCACAGTTTTCTGGGTGCAGTCACAACAGCAGTGACCAAAGGAAAAAAATGAAGGTGATTGTCTCTACCTGTGTGTGAATCACAGAAAGTAAGTTATAAACATAAAATTCACGCCAGAGACGATGTTGAAAGCACATCTATACACAAATGGTCATATTTATATAAATCTTCATCACTGCGGACAAATGGGCAACCATATGCACAGAGTCATAAAACTTCCCCGGCGTGCGTGCTTTGCAAGACAGTGGGTTTTTCCTTAGCACGTGTTTGCGGTACACAAGGATTCCATTCCTCGAGGGGAGCTGTTGCGTGTACACAGCACATCTGAGTTCTTTTTCCACCTCCTCCCCTCCCCCTCCCTCCTTCTGTGGGTCCCTTCCCTCCTGCAGACGAGTTTGCTCCCAAGAGGGTGATTTTATTGTCTCCAAGACCTTACAGTAATTACTGTTAGGCAGCAGCGACGATCGCTCCTCAAGGTCAGACGACCTGAGTTAACTGATACGCAGTGGGTTAAGCCACAGCCCCACGCGGGCGGACAGGCCTGAAGCTGGAGCAACGTGTTCCTCGTGAGTGTGACCCTGAAGCTCAGAGACACCAAAAGTCCCAGCCCGGCCACCTCACCAGGGAGAGGCACCCCAGGAGCTGCCAGCTCCTCAGATTCCCAAGGACAGTGACGTCCATGCCACCGGCAGTGACTTCATCGCACGCAGAGGGTCAGTGAGCTGTCCTGCTGTCCCAAATCCTGCCGGTCACTGCTGCACCTGGCTTTGCAGGAGTGGTTCCCCGGGGCCTGGATCCAGGATCTGCAAGGGCTGCGCTCAAGCGTTCGGCGGGAAGCAGCCACAGCCCAGCTGGGAGAAGAACCGGACCCAGGCCAGGTCTGGGGGCGCAGACTCGGGCCTTCCCCGACGGCAAAGAGGCTGAGCCAGCTGCGATCCACACTGCAGGGGGAGGGGGCTGCCCCTGGAGCCCCTGCACACACAGCCCATGGTTGCACGAGGTCCTGGGTGGGTGCGGGCAGGCAGGATGTGGTCTCTGCCCCGCGGAGGCCCTGAGTGTAAAGGTCTCAGTGGGTCCAGCATGCGAGGGCCACAGCGGGGACACTGCTCCGGCAGCCATGTGGGTGTGGAGAGCCCGTCCTCCCGGTCATCTCGGGAGCTGGAGGCGGACTCACCTCGTCCCTCGTGGTTCTGCTCCAGCTCCAGCACAGACTTGGAGGCGGGGCGAGCTCTCCGGGGCCATCCACGTCTTGGAGGCAGGAGAAGTTGTAGAAACCAAGGCCCCACATCCCCACAGTCTGGACACTGCCCCTCGGGCTCGGCTCCTTGCGGTGTCCTGAGGGTTGCAGTGCGGCGTCACCCAGCTGGTCTCGGGGTGTCCTGATGCACGCAGGGTGCCCAGCTGGCCTTGGGGTCCGCAGGCTTCCCGGCAGCCTCCCAGGCACTCAGCCCTCCGGGATGGAGCTCAGGTTGTCACTCTGTGCTGACAGAACTCGGGACAGGGCAGCAACCACTGCCAGGCGCTCCCCAAAGGCCTGGTGCGAACGCTCCTAGCTGCGTGGGCACTGCTCCGGGCAGCTCGTGTGCTCGGTCTGTGCTGACCCCTTCTCTCCGCGGCTGCTTTCCCGCTCCGAGTCCTTGCTCTTGACTACATGGTTACCAGGCCTGGGACATTTGGGCACTGAGATGGCAGAAACAAGACAGAGAAATAAATACTCCGAACGCAGAATATTCCACTCAGAAACCTGGACCAGAGGGCTCAGCACCAGTCTGAGGGGCCAACCTGCCACCTGAAGAAAGGGAGAAGCAAGTTCTGTTGGTTTCTCAGGAGGCAAAATTCCAGTGACTCCCACCAGCTGGGGCCGCAGTTCTGAAGGGACGTTTTGCTTCTTGAGCAAGGTCCGTCCGTGGGTGATCATGGTTAATTTGCCCCAGAAAGCGTCAAGTTCCTGGGCGGTGGCTCCTGGTGAACACTTGGGCTGTCTTTTCCTCATGTAGACGCACTTTGATGGCTCTGGTACTCAAAGCTGCTATAAGGCCCTGCCTCTAACTTCCACCCAAATCCCACAGAGGCGTGTAGCCCTCTCTCTGTGCGGGCCGGATGGGTGCACACCTCACCCGCAAACCTGCAGCGAGCACTGGGCAGAGGCCTGGGCAGGTGGGGCACAGTGGGACACAAGGAGCGGCCACCTGTTCCTGAGAGCAGCTGTGGCCACCTGGCCGGAGCAGACGGCAGGAGGGTGGCAGTCCGGCTGACCAGGCCAGGTAGCCCTGCCGCAGGCCCACCCTAAGCGTGGCTGGTTGCCCTCCACCTCTGGGCAGGCGCCAGGGGACCCAGCTGGCTCCCTGCCGATGTGAGCACTGTGTGTCTCCTCCTGGGGGACCCTGGAGACGTGCACCCCTAGGTCGGCCTGGGTTCTGTCACCCACCTGTCGCAGTCATCTTGGGCTGCTTTGCTCCTTTTTTAACCCATGAAAGTATAACTGATCTGGCCAAGATTTTTTTGTTTTGGGCATAAAGCCTCAATGCGCACCAGAGGACCCATTTCTCTCTCCTCAGACAAGCTGTGTCTGTCCCTCAGGAGGGTCGCAGCAGCCTCAGAGCGGATGACAGCCACCACCTCACACAGCGTTTCCCCTGCGACCTGCGGCACTCGTGCTCGGAGGCTGAAGGGTCGAAGCGTGAGTACCTCCCCTTCTCGGGGCTGTGCAGACACAAGAGTCCCCGCCGTCAGCCCCGGTTGGTCTGGGGCAAGCCGGAGTCCGGGGCCGCGGCCTGGGAGGTGTTCACCCTCAAGCAGGTCACCGTGCAGGGTGGCCAGGGACAGCTCGGGTACACAAATGAGCCCATCAAGCCTCGTGGCAAGACAGATCCATCAGGGCAGCTGCACGCTGCACACGGGGCAACGTCGCGGCAGGAGCTGGGAGGAAGACAGGGCGGCCGATTCAGGAAGGGACAAAAGCCTCATCTAGAGGAGAGGGGTCCTAGGGACGCTCTTCCTCAGCATCAGATGATGTCCTCGAGGGGGCTAAGAGTCCTCCAATGCACAGCTCAGGACTGCGGCAGCCAGAGACAGCTCCTTTCCGAGGTCGTGCGGCCGAGAGCACCCAGGCCGAGGCTGGCCGTGGGGCGACGAGGGCTCGGTGCTTGCCCAAGGCCCCTCACCCAGGACCAGAGCTTTGGGGCGGAACCTCCCTGGAGCAAGTCCTGGGCACGGAGCTTCCAAGCAAGATGGGATTTCTAAGACTAGCGGAATCTCTCATTCCATGTCATGAGTGCGTAATGGGATTAGAAAGCTGCCTCGGCCGGAGACCCGGCTCTGAGCCCTTCCCCGTGGCCGTGTGTTCCTGGTTCCCGGGTGATAATGGCCTGTGCCCCAGGGAGCAGCTCCCCTGTCCAGTGACTGCTGTCAAAGGGAACCTCTGAGGTTGCTCCTGGCAAAGAGGAGGCCCCGCGGGCATAAATCGCAGTTGTCTGGTTCAGCCTCTGCCAGTCTCTGACAATGTGGTAGGCTGTGTCTTGGTCCCCAAAGAGGCCCAAGCCAGAATTCCCTGGAACCTGTGACTCCGCTCCATTGAGGGGTGAGGAGAACTCGCTGGGGTGACTGAGTGTGGAGGCCCTGGGCAGGGACCAGCCTGCTGTACCCTGGGCCTCCCGCACCGGAATTCTGAGTCCAGGCAGCCCTTTCTGGTGGGTAGCAGGGAGGAGCGAAGGGGAAGCCAGCGGACGTGGTGATGAGAAGGCACGGCCTGCCGCTTCGGAGGCGCTCAGGAGAGCAGGAGGAAGCTGCTGGCCCACAGGTCCCCAGGATTCCGCAGCCCGCATGCGTTCCAGAACCTCCAGCTGGGTGGCCCTGCCTGAACGTGACTCCAGCCTGGTCGGCTGGAATCAAAGTGTGCCCGGGGCTGCCTCTCACCTTGACCTCTGCCTGCGTGTCTGGAAGACACGTGCGCGAGGCGCGAGGCCTGAGCCTCCCTGGTGACTGCCTTCAGCAGTGATGGAGACTGAAGACAGAGGGCGATTTCTGCTCGATTTACTTCCCAAGGGAATAAAATTTCTGGAGACCTTCAGCAAGAGGAACTCAGTGAATACCATGTGAGTCTCACGTGTGGGCTGGTTGTTGGCTTCTTAACCATCAAGCAGTGAAGAAAAATCCACCATTCTAAATGGAAAGGGCTTGTGGACCCTGAAGAACGTGCCAGAAGGAAGGGAGCCAGGAGTTCAGCTTCATTTGGAATCAATAGAGAAAGTTCTAATCAAAACATTCTGGATGAGGATCAGATTCCCTTTGATGATGGTGGCAATGATGGTGGTGGTGATGATGGTGATGGTGATGATGGTGGTGATGGTGATGATGGTGATGATGATGGTGGTGATGGTGATGGTGATGATGGTGGTGGTGATGGTGACGGTGATGATAATGGTGGTGATGGTGATGGTGATGGTGATGATAATGGTGGTGATGGTGATGGTGATGGTGATGGTGATGGTGGTGATGGTGATGATGGTGGTGGTGATGGTGGTGATGGTGATGGTGATGGTGGTGATGGTGATGGTGATGATGGTGGTGGTGATGGTGATGGTGATGATAATGGTGGTGATGGTGATGGTGATGATGGTGATGATAATGGTGCTGATGGTGATGGTGATGGTGGTGATGGTGATGGTGATGGTGGTGATGGTGGTGGTGATGGTGGTGATGGTGGTGGTGATGGTGGTGATGGTGGTGATGATGGTGGTGATGGTGATGGTGGTGATGATGATGATGTGATGATGGTGGTGATGGTGATGGTGGTGATGATGATGATGTGATGATGGTGGTGATGGTGGTGACCATGCTGATGGTGATGGTGGTGATGATGATGGTGATGACTGTGATCATAAAGATGGTGAAGATAGGATGATAGCAGTGAGTGTAGGTACAGCACAAGAGTTTGTGAGATCCTTTCACTCCATTATTCTCTCCGATCCTCACAGTTCTACAAAGCAAATATCATTTATGTTTTGTGGAAAACTAGATTTTTAAGGAGACTGACAAGATTTTCAAGGACTCCAATAAGGAAAATTAGAGACATTCGCCAAATCATATGCATAGAACAAAATCACCAGGATGGAGGGGCTGCAAGGGTAACAAGTGCTCAAATCCTGGAGCCACTGCCCAACCCCTGCAGGCACTGCAGGCCCCCCAACTTGTCGGAGCCCTTCTCTGTCCCTCTCTACCCACATCTCCAAATTTCTCCAACTGTAGCAGGGACCGCTGTCCATCCCACAGCTGTGCTGGGCACTGCCCCTCCTCTGTCTCTGCCTCAGGGTTCGTTATCATGGTTACCCTCTCTGGTCTTCCCCTCCTCGACATCCTCTTCCTCTCTCATGCCCGAGGCACCTCTCCTCTTCTGTGGTTCCCAGGGGCTCCGACACATCCTCCTGGGTGCCCCCCACAGTGTGAACTCAGGTTGCACCCCACAGTGGAGCTCGGCCACACTGCTTGGTGACGCATCTGCCGCTGGCCAGGATTCAGCAGATGTGATGGGTGGGGCGGCCCCACATCGTGCCCCAGACTCCGGAACAGTGCGGGGCCATGGCACACTCAGTGCCTCCCTGTCCCTCCCTTGCCGTGGGAGAAGGCCAGCACTGCCACCGCGCCTGCATCTCTGAATCAAAGCTATGGCTTTCCTCTGTCCACCCGCTGATTCCAAGGAAAGTTGTAAAGAGATATAAGCTTTAGCACTTAATTTATTTTATGTGTTTGCACACTGGCTTTCTGATTGGCTCCTGGCTACCCGATACTATGCTTTGGAGTGTGGATAACAATGTTGCAGTAATTTGGAAGGTTGTAGTTATCAAAAGATAAGAACCAGTGGTGCAGTAAACAGTAAGGAAGGTGAATGAGTCCAACTGGGCTTGAGACTCGGGAGATTCTGAGGCGCCCCACTCAGGGCTCGCTCCTCAGTGAGCACTCAGGATGGGAAAGAGTTAAACCATGATGTTAGGATTTTCGTTACCACAAAATGATTTACCATTCGTGATACCAGAACTAGCACCAGAGATGCAACATGGTCCAAACATGCCGATCAGCACACACAGCATCAGGGCTCGGGGACAGGTGGCGGGGAACGAGGAAACCAACCCTCGAGCTCCCACGACTTGGCCCATGTCGGGGAACAGTGACCAGTGTGACCGACCTTCACCTGTGACGATAAGGATGGCTGATGAGGTCCAGCAGGTCTGGCCCGGGCAGGCGGCTGGACGACACTCGGTTCACAACCTGTGCTGCGAGCCCACAGGAAGGACTCGGGCTCCGGAGAGGGCACAGGGAGAAGGGCATCTGCGGGTAGGAGCCTTCCAGACAGCCACCTGCTGCTCCTCCGGAGATGGCTCTCCAGTCCGCACAGGAGGCTCCCGAGGGACTAGGACACCTCGGGCCCTGAGCACACTTCCCACTGTCGCAGGTGCGGGAGGGAAGCCCTGGCTCCTCCACCAGAGCCAGGCAGGCACGGGGATGGACAGCTCCAGCCCCGGATGGACACGGGCATGGGCACCACACACGTAAGATGAGGGGACAGGGGACTGCAGATGTGAGAATATGAGCAATCCAGGAAGAGTTTTTAAAAACAATTATGATCCAGGGAGTTCTGTCCCAGGAATTCAAGGTTGCCTCAGAACCCAAGGCATGAGTCAATTAGTATTAATCATTATTTAATTAGTCCTGTTAAGAGGCAAAGACGAAGAGTGATCATTTCGTATAAAAAGGAGACCTAGGAAATAACTGAGTCTGGAAAGTGCCACGTGAGCTGACTGGAGTAAAAGAGAGAGAACCTCATCAAGTTTTGTGCTTTGCATTCATTCTCAATTGATTGCATGTCTGTGATGTATAACGTTTACCACGTTCGTCATTTTCAAGGACACGGATGGGTGGCGTGAAGTCACTTGCGTTGGAAGACGATCACACTGTCCGCATCCGAACCCTGTCATTTTCCAAGACTGAAACTCTGTTCTTACTAAACACCGGCTTCCTCCGTTCCCTCTCCGGCTTCTGGCCCCCAAGGTTCCACTTTGCGTCTCCCTGAATGTGGAGAGGTGGGCGCCTCCCCCGGTGGGCCGTGCAGTCATCCTCCCCTGACAACGGGCTCTGCACTTCCTGGGCTGTTCCGGAGGCTCGGCGCTGCTCGCGCGTACCAAACCTCCTTCCTTCTGCAGGCTGCACGCCGCCCAGCTGCGCGGAGACGCCATTCTGTAAGTACTTTCCTCTGTAGCGGACGCCCTTTGCTGCTGCCTTGGTTCAGAAATAATGGGTGTACGAGTATGTGCTCCAGTCCCTGCTTTCACCTGTTTTTGATACGTAGCAACAAGCAGGACAGCTGGAGCACTTGGCCATCTAACCTTTGAATTCCTGAAGACTCCAGGCTGTTTTCCGCAGGGGTCCGGTCACACGGGTGCCTGTCTCCCTGCGCTCCCCGCCGCGCCTGCCCTCTGCGGCCCCACGGCTGTGAAGCAGTCCCTCCCCGTCTTCTCATTCACATTCACAGCAGCATTTTCTCAGGTGTTGACTGGCACTCGGTTACCTCTTGGGAGCAATGTCTGCTCGAATCATTGCTTATTTTTAAAATCAGGTCTCTTTATTTGCAGGAATTCTTCCTGTGCTCTACACATTGCCCCCTGTATCAGATGTGAGTCGTGTCTTCTCCCGTTCCCGGGTTTCCTTTTCACTGCAGTGAATGAGTGTCCTTTGCTGCACGAGGAAGTGAATCTTCTTTATAAAGCGGTTGTCCTTTCAGAGAAGCCACGAATGAGATTTAAACTTGGGAAACACTCGGGGGTACACACACTCCCACAGTGGCCTGCCTGCCACGCCCTGGGCCCACGGGGGCGAGGAGCTTCAGCAGACCCTTGCCTCGGAAATTTCACAACTTCTTTCTTAACTCCTTTTAGAATGATGTTAAAAACACATTTAAACATGCCAAAATAGTCACTACTCATAAATACACATAATACTATGCTCCTAGGATAAATAGTAATTTTTATCGGTTATTAGATGTGCGTGGACATTTTGTCCCCCTTCTGCTGTCAGAGACGGCAGGTTGGTTCACCACACCAGCCCTCCCCTGAGCAAAGAGCCTTTGCCACTGGGGAAGCACATGAAACCGCAGCACCGTGGCCTTGGGTTGAATGGGCCTCGCTGGTGGCCATGACCTCCACTTGGTCACGCATCCTGCTGTCCCCTGGGATGGCAGTAGTAATGTGGACACTCTCTGGCCTGCTCATGGCCCTGGCCCTCAGCCACATCTTCTTCTCCTGTGCTGTCTGCCGCTGAATCAGACAGCCAGCACCGCCCAGCTTCGCCATCTGCAGGATTACAGGACCAGCCAGCTCCACGGATGGAGAGGCTCAGACACCTGAAGGTGATCTTGACGCTGTGCCACCGTCAAGCTGATGACTGGCATTCCTTGCCACAAACAAAGCTCAGTAGGCCACCAAACAGGAGAAAAAGTCATTCATTTGTTCCACCAATAACTCTCAGGTCTGGCAGGTACCCTGTCCTGCTGTCGAGCGCTCCTGGGTGAGCGGCCATCGGGTCACCTGAGCGTCAAGGGTCGGGATGGGCGGGGGTGGCCACGTCCTCCTGCAGCTCGGTTCACGCTGCAGAGCAGGAGCAGGGCAGTTTACGCCTGTCCCTCCAAGGCCAGGTCACTGTGGATGAGTCACGGCCAGGCATACGGCCAGCACATCCCTGGTGTGTGGGTTGCACAACTCAGCATGACACAGACCCGAGGGAGTCTCCTCCGCATCCTCTTGCATGGACTTTGGAGCACCAGCCTGGGAGCCTTTGTTTTCATTATGTCTTAGTCTCTGATTCTTAAATACTAATAGACAGTGAGAGAGCAACTGGCAGAGACTAAGCAACGGTACCACTTCCTCTGCCAAAACAAATTCAGACAAAGAAATTAGAGTCTGCCCATTGGAAACGTTGTGCTCTGCCCGAAGCCAGGCTGAGTGTAAATTACAGAGCCCAAAGCCAATGGATTCCTCAGCCGACTCAACATCACAAAACTACCACAAGCCAAAAGAAGAGTTGGTGAGTGCCAGCAAATATATCTCACATTTCATGGCCTTCTCGAGATGGCAGCCACGAGAAGATCAAAGCAGAGTCCTCAGGAATGAGAGCGAGCCTGGCGTGGAGGCTGGCAGAGGGAGCCGCGGACAGGCTGATGAATGAGGGCTGCTCTTGGAAGAACTCCAGGGCCTGTTTGTTTTTAATCTTTTTCCAATGGACAAAAGCATATTTGGGAAGATTTTTAAATGATCTCCACCTTGAGACTAAATAATAACTGAGTTTCATTCAATTTAGGCTGAGTAGAGATATCTCACTAAAGGAAGCAAACATAGACTAGCATTGCTGAGTGGGGGCTCCCATGCCAGCTAGGACTTTGGGGAGTCCGAATGTAAATAAAGAATATAAGGGCAAAGTCATGTATGTGAGTGTCAAGTTGATAACCAACTGACCTTAGGAAGAATTAATTATTCCTTGTTGAGTCTACATCCTTTTATGGTTTGGAGGTTAAAATGGCCATTCTTTTTATAAGAAAAGTGATGTTAGCATATAGCAGGAATTTTATATATATATATATATATATATATATATATATATATATATATATGAAAGTTTGGTGCTGTCTGTAACAAACTTACGTTAATAGCCAGTTCACATAAACTTCAAAATTGCAATCCACTGTTAGAGAAAGCAAATGAACCCCTGATGCAAACAGTGTATTTGAGTCCAAGTGGGTGGAAAGCAGCAGGTGGAGACAGACGGGAGAGAGAGAAGCTGGCGCTGGGGAGCAAGGCCAGGGCTGAGCTCTCATCCTGCAGACTCCCTGGATCTGTGGGAGCTCCCCCCCAGGCACTCGCTCCTTTCATGGGGGTCTGGTCCTTCATTCTGGGCGCCGTGGTGGAGCCCCGAGGAGAGAGAAGCCACGCATTTGGAGAATCACTGCATCTAGAGCAGATGGGATGCATTGCATTAAGCAGACCGAGGGCGCTAACAAAGACAGCTGTGCCCTAATCTCACGCGAAACTGGGGCATCTACTTACGGACACCACACTTTGGGCCTTGTAAGTGCACAGCCGTTACACAGCCCTGCCGGCATCCTGCCAACAATGAACACATGGTGGGGGCTGAATGGAAACCAGAGCAGCCACACCAGCCGCTGCTCAGAGAAGCCAGTCAGTGGCACCCTGAGCAGGTGACACTCCGCTCACAAGGTGGCTGCCGTGCCGGACACTCAGCCCCATGGAGCCCTGTAAAGACTCAAGCTCATACTGCAGCCAGCAGGGCCAGACACAAAATTCGTGGGGTAAGATTGGAAACCTCCAAACTTGGGGGCCCACCTACTTTGAATGCCTCTGCTCTGTGCAGAGCTGCTCTTGGCTGGAGAGGAAAGTGTGGAGTCCAGTGTGAGACCATCAATGTGCTCAAGCAGCTAAATTGTCAAATTGGTTGGTTTTGAGCTCCCTGAGGGTTTGGTGAAGCAGTCTTCTGAGTGTGGCTTGGTGGGTTCCACATATGATCCTGTGGAGGACTACCTGGATGACTTTTCTTGAAAGAAGAGCAATTATCTCCATTTTGGCTGAACCTGACCGTATCTCCATGTATTCATAAATGCAGAACTGTCTAGGCCTCTTCTTTATCCCTTCAATTGGCTTTAAGCAATGCAAATCATTCTAGCTAAAGTGCTGATGGGTAGTCTTTGAAGCGAGGTGACAGGTCAGTGTTACCCTGTCCCCATAGCTTCCAAAAAACATGTGAGCTGGGCAAGAAGAAGAGCCATGTTCCATGCTGTCTGCTAGGATTGAGCCTCAAGATCAGAAAATATGACTTGCCAGGGCATAAACAATTACAGAGCAGAGCTGAAGCACCAACCCTCAAACATTAGATACTACCTAGAACTGTGTTGTGCAGATTACTTTTTCTGCATATCCTTCTCTCTGCATATTGCAGAGGTGATTTCAGGCCACCTAGCCAAGCTCACAGCACTCACGTACTGCCTGCCACTCACACAGTCACTCATCCCCAAGCCACTCCCCTTGTTGAGAATTAGTAAAACCTGGGTTTGGCTTTGGGCCAAGGCCCTTGTTCTGGTTAACCATCACCCTAGTTGGACTTAGGACCCCTTGGCTCCCGACAATAACAGATATGCCTTAGTGTCCTTCTCACCATGGGTTGCACTGGAAGTGGTAGATTGGAATTAACTCACAAGAATTCCAATAACTTTCCCTTGGGGTTACAAATATAAACTTCCTGGACTGTGACAAGGTTTAGGAAGGGCCTTCTGTACCGTCCCTCGTCCTTCCTCTCTGGTGTAGGTCCTCTGTGCCCTGGGTCTCAGCCTCCATGATCTGAGCAGCTTTGCTCCATCACACTCTCCTGGCATGATGTTTTTGCCTTGGAGCAGCTGACCATGGACTGAATCTCCTGGAACTCTGAGTGAAGATAAGCCCATTTTCCTTTAAATTGTATATGACAGGTATTATGTTTCAGCGATAGGAAAGCTTACTAATACAGAAAATATGTATAGGAAAGTGAGGTCATTGTTGTGACTACCTGATCAAGTGGTTCAGAAGCCTTTGGAAGTGGTTTGCAGGATGAATTTGGAAAGGCTTAGAGTTGCTGGCTAGAGAAGTCCTATAATGCTGCAAATAGAGCCTTATGGGTATTTCTGCTGGTAGCTCAGAAAATCAGAATGGTGACAGAAAT
>RJWM01036090.1:0-18411 GCA_004363535.1 Dasyprocta punctata | reverse complement strand
AAAACAAAGCTTTAGTCCAACAAAAGGAGTTTTTCCCCCTCAGTGTAAATAAGGACCAAAATGTATAACAGTGTGAAATAGAAGAAAATGTTAAAATGGGAAGGGGAACTAGAGCAGGATAAAGGGGGAAAAGAAGGAAGGGAAAAAATGATGAGAAAAGGAGGAAAAAATGGAAACAAAGCTTTTGTAAATAAGGAAGGCAAGGAGGGTTGTAGGGAGCATAGAGGAATGGGGAAAAAAAGAATCAAGTTATATCATGTACAGGTACAAATTCCCTATGACAAATGCGATTGTTCTGTGTACCTAAAATGTACCAATAAACTTAATTATTAAAACAAAAAGAAAACTAGAATGCACATATAATCTCCAAGCATATTTAACTATATATCCATGTAAATTTATTTACAAAAAAAGTTTTCAATAACTTTTTTCTTCTTTTGTGTCAGGGTCTCATGTAGTTCAGGCTAGCCTTGAACTCACTTAGGTAGCCCAGGCTAGCCTCAAATTCACGGCGATCCTCCTGCCTCAGCTCCCTGAGTGAGGGGATTACAGGCATGTGCCACGATCTGCAGCTCTCAATAACTTCTAAACCATGCATTTTACTTAATAGATGTGGTTGAAATATAGCCACACATGTGATATACAAGTTCTGCTCAGTTCCACTTTTAATTTAGCTGTCATACAAGTCTGCAGCAGCCCAAAGAGGAAAATGTTTGCAAGTGCAAGCCGTTTTATGCTGTGCAGGTCTTTGTTTCTTCTTAACCTAGATATAGAAATGGATTTTCATTTTGTCTTACATGTGAGTGTATACAGAGACACACAAAGCATCAATCAACCAGATTCACTAGAACAGAAAAAGCATAATTTGCCCAGCAAACATTTATTGAGTGCCCACTCTGTAACAGACCCTGAACTCTGCATTTAAAATGGTGAAAAAACAAGGCATTGTCTCTGTCCTTTTGATGCTTAGGCAGACAAATAATTACAACACAGCGAAGTAAATGTTGGGTTGGAGTGTAACTCAGTGGTAATGTGCTTGCTTAGCATGCACTGAGCCATGGGTTTGATCCCCCAATACCAAAATAAAGAAAAGAAAAGGACCTAGGACCTATGTTCCCTTAGCAAACCGGATTATATTTCTCATATCTACGGGTAAGACTGGCTCACCTGGAGATCACTTAAGTCACATTAATTATCAAAAGGTGAGAAGCAACTTAGTATTTAGCACATGTTGGCAGATCAGACAGTTGCTCTATGACACCGTCCAAACAACTTTGAAGGGTACACAGAGAGGCAGTGAAAAATGTAAACAGCGTAGCTAGGATGAAGGTAAAGCTAAGATTCTGTTAAATCATAGCTCCCCCTAGAGGTTTTCTTGCACAAACTCCTAAGTGTCAGTTTTTCCATTTTTTAAAAAATGGTTGGCCTCTTCCTTTGATTTCAATTGTGACTCCGGAATTTTCACTCCAGATTTACCGGTGTCAGGCTGAAAAGAAAAATACGGGAAATTTCTTCTGCAGTTGTATTATTATTATTCAGATGATAGTTTTACTTGATTGGAGAGACAAGCTGCTAAAAGTTTAGGAAGTTTTTTTTTCCTCTTTAGAACTGTCAATGTCTTTTTTTTTTTTTTCCCCAAGATCATGTTATGCAGTTCAGGCTGGCCTTGAGCTCACTTTGTAGCCCAGGCTGGTCTTGAACTCTCAACAATCCTCTTGCCTCAGCCTCCCGAATGCTGGGATTATAGGCATGCGCCAGCATGCCTGGCTTTTTTCATTTATTTATTTTTTAAGCTAGTACGTATTTGTGGTACATAATGATTACATACATAGCAGAGAATTGGCACATAATATATCTTAAGTCTTTTCATTTCTCTCTCCTTTTCTCCATTTACAAAAATTTGTTTTCCATTTTTTTTCCTTCCATTCCCCCTTTTTCCTTTTCCTCTCTTCCTCTCCCCTTCCCTCATTCCCTTTCCCATTTGAACATGTTCTTCCTACTTCCCAGTAGCTAACCTTCATTATTCTCTTTATTTACCCTTTGGGTTTCTCACACCACAGAAACAACATGATATTTAAACTTGCATTTCTGATTTATTTCACTTAAGATTGTGGTCTCAAGGTGCATCCATTTAGAGCTTAGGAAGTTTAAAGACCCTTAAGACACTACTTGCATCAAGAATACCACAGGAAATAACCTGCTTTAGTTCCCTCACTGGAGGTCATGAAAACATAGACCTGTCGGATTGAGTAGGATTCCTTGAGGGGAAATAAATGAAGATATTGCAAACAAGAGAGGAGTCTCACAAGGTGGGCTTGGTAAAGCAGCAGTGCCCAGAGGTATGAAGGAGCGAGGTCCTGTGGTCGGCTGTAAGGCTCCACCTGGTTTGTCCCAATTCCTTCCCTACCCCCTGCTAGAGGTGTCAGGCTGCTTTGGAA
Source organism: Dasyprocta punctata (assembly GCA_004363535.1). Classification (NCBI taxonomy): domain Eukaryota; kingdom Metazoa; phylum Chordata; class Mammalia; order Rodentia; family Dasyproctidae; genus Dasyprocta; species Dasyprocta punctata. The sequence continues at coordinate 15,973 of RJWM01036090.1, read as the reverse complement.
AAGGCACAGCTCCAGAGACCCACGCAGGAATTTCCTTTGAAAAGCGATTCGTGAGATCAGTGGATCCGTGTTCTTGCTGTGCTGAGAAGCAGGCGCTAAGGCAACCATCAGTATCAAGTGAATCCACAGCATCTGCCCAGCAAAGTCACCATAAAATTGCAGAAAGAAACTCTAATGATGTGAGCAACTGTTCTCCCTGGCCTACTAGACCACCTTTCCTGAGACTCTTAGAGAGAAAGGATCTTTCCCTAGGACCCAAAATTTGAGAATTACTGAAAATATGTGGCTAACACAATCCTAAGAAAACCTTGTAGTTATTGCTAGATAAGTACGTGGGGCTTTGAAACTTAATTATTATTCACTGGTTAGTGAAGCCCAGATCCTAGGGTTTCCATGGATGGCATCTAATATGTGTATTTGGTAAATCAAAGTCAATATTTGAATTATATTTGAGTCAGTTTATTCTGATATTTTGACATCATGTTAGGCTTTGCTCCATTAAAAAGGATGATTTGCTTCTGTTTAATAAGTGTGAAATAAAGTAAGGGAAAAACTTTTCTAACATAACAGCCTGCAGCAAGGGATACATGATAAATAGCATAAGTATCTGGAACATTGAGACACAGAAGCGACAAGTTACAATACTGAGGGTCAAGTACATTTTAAAAAAGAGGTGGCATTTGAATTTGGGACTTGAAAAATGGGGAAAATGTGAATAGAGCATTTAAATGTAGAGAAGACAATGAGTGATGATAAAATATGGGAAAAGAACTTATCCAAATTTTGAGAGAATATAGACTTTATGTGCACAAGTTTTAAGAGAACAACATGAAAAGTATGTTGGGATCAGTACCTTACATTTTATTCCAGAAACGCAAGTTCAATAATCTCCTTCAATGGAAATTTTACAAATCAAGATAAGGTGATTTACCTGAATTAACACTCTTCTGTGAAAAACGAATGTGAATAAACAATGCTCTTACTACTCTTCTTTTTGTGAAATATTTCAACACAGAGAAAAGTACAAATATAACAAAACACCTTTATACCCCTACTCAAATTTTACAAATTTTAATCCTTTTCTACATTACAGTTAGGGTCTTGCTAAGTACCCAGGGGTAGCCTTGAACTTGTGACCCTCCTCCTGCCTCCATCTCCTGAGTAATCCAGCTTGTCTTATTTTTAAATATTCTGTTTCTAATACTTTGCTGTTACAAGCAAGACTGCAATGAACATCCTAACAACCAAACACTTTATTTACTGTGTACCAGGCACTAGTGTAACGTTCATTCATTTAATCCTCACAGCAACTAGAAGCATAAAAGAACTGTACTTATCCTTATTTTAGAGATGGAGATAAGATTTGAACAAAGATTTCCAGCATTTAAAAAAATCTCTAAACTGGGTGTGGTGGCACACTCCTGTAATCCCAGCACTTGGGAGGATGAGGTGGTTTGCAAGTTCAAGACCAGCCTGGGCTACAAAGAGCCCAAGGCCAGCCTGAACTGCATAGCGAGACCCTGTCTCAAAAAGACAAAAAAAAATCTCTGTACTTTATTTGTTCCTTTATGTGATTTTCACAGGCGTTGAGTGAGAATTTCCGTAGGGTAGCTCTCAAATTTTAACATGTATTAGACTACATCAGAATTTGTTAAAGCCCAGCTCTCCTTTTCAACCCTTTCCCCCACCTTAGGCTTTTGAATCAATATGTCTGGGGTGAGGCAAGGACAGCAGTTTATCTAACTGCTGGTCCTAGAGCACACGAGCAGAATCACAGCTCTGGAGAACAGGCATTTACGTGGAATTGCTGGGTGTGGGATGTATGGATCTTCAACTGAATTTGGTCCTGACAAATTGTCCTGAAAAACTGCTGTACAAAGTTATTATGGCAGTTTATACTTATATCTTTACTGGATGAGAGTTCCACTTCTACCATCTTCAGCATTTCATTATGTCACAGAAATTTTTGCTGGGGCTGGGTATAGGGCAGCTGTGGAGGACGTGCTTACCATGTGTGATGACCTGGGCTCAATCCTCAGTACCAAAACTAAAATTTTTAAAAAATATATTAAAACTACTAGTCTGATGGGGTTGAAATGGCACCTCAATGTGACTTAAATTGTGTTGTCCTATTGGTGAGGTATTGGTCAATCAAATTTGTTCTTTGAATGGCCAAATCCTACGTTTTGCTTATTTTGTTTCGAGGTGCTGAGTTTGTCTAACTCATGCTAGGCAAGTGTTCTACCCCTGAATTACATCTGTATCTATTTGCCAGGTTTTTTTAAAAATCGTTTTTTACTTATTTATTTACAGGAACTCATAAAGTAGCTTGGATATTAATCTTTTGTCAATAATTTAAAATGTATTATATTGTAAACAGGGTTCTTAATAATACAATTTCTAATTAGTTACTCTGATATGTAAGAGCGCTGTTGATTACTTTGTGTTGATTTTCTATCCAGCACCCCTGCTGACCTCTCTTAATTGTACTAGTTTGGAATAGAGTCTCAGGTTTTCTTTTTTCTATCCTTTTTTTTTTAGGTTCAATAAAAAAATTTTTTTCAAGTCCATTTTAATTCAAAGAGAAAAAAGAAAACAAAATTTCAAAACACATCAATTGGGGGCAACACTGGTACATACATTGTGCATTGTAATCCTCAAATCATTCAACTATAGCACAACACATCTGCATTCAAATGTCCAAACAATACCAGCACAAATCTTTCTTTTCAGTGAACTCAGAGAAATCAGTTGTACAACAATCTTAACTATTTCATATACATACATATATACATATACATATGTTATTTCTTTCAGCTTCTCACACTAGTGAAATAATACAATGTTCACACATTGTATCTTATTTATTTCATTAATGAGTATGTTCTCAAGTTGTATCAATTTACCTATAGAAGTCTCCAGTTTATCCTTCTTTATGGTTGAATAGTAGACCATTGTACAAAAATACCACATCTTTTTTTATCCACTCCTCAGCTGATGGGCATTTAGTTTCCAAGATCTAGTTATTACAAATTGTGCTGCTATAAACATGGGTGCACATATATCGCTGTGGTATGATATTTTTAATTCTTTTGGGAAAATACCCAGAAGGGAAATAGCGGGGTTAAATGGGATCTCTAGTCCTAGTTTTTTGAGGAATCTCCACACTGATTTACACAGTGGTTGCATCAATCTACACTTCCACCAACAGTGGAGAAAGTTCCTTTTTCTGCACAGCCCCTCCAGCATTTGTTATTGGTTGATTTCTTGATAATAGCCATTCTTTCTGGGATAAGGTGAAATCTCTGTGTTGTTTTAATTTGCATCTCTCAAATGACCAGTGATGTTGAACATATTTTCACATATTTATTTGCTGTTTGTATTTCTTCATCTGAGAAGTGTGTATTCGTCTCAGATATCCATGAGTGGATTGGATCCTTCAATCTGGGAGGACCAATTTTTTATTTGAGTCCTTTATACATTCTCCATAGTAATCCTTTGTCTGAGGTACAATTGGAAACTATTTTCTCCCATGTTGTGGGTTATCTCTTCACTCTGTTGGTTTCTCTTGCTGTGCGAAAGCCTTTCAATAGGATGAGATTCCAGTTGTTTATTCTTTGTGATGATTCCTGTGCAATCAAGATTTTGTTCATAAAGTCTTTACCAGGAGCAGGGATTTAGCTTAGTGGTGTAAGCGCCTGCCTGGTGGGCGAGAGGTTGTGAGTTCGATCCCCGGTACAAAAAAGAAAGAAAGAAAAAGAAAGAAAGAAAGAAAGAAAGAAAGAAAGAAAGAAAGAAAGAAAGAAAGAAAGAAAATAAAGTCTTTGCCTACACCAATGTCTTCAAGAGTTTTACTTACTCTATCTTCCAACAGATTTAATGTTTCTGTTTTAATATTAAGATCTTAGATCCATTCTGATTTTAGTGTAGTGCATGATGAAAGATATGGATCCAGTTTTAATCTTCAGCATGTGTAGAGCCAGTTTTTCCAGCACCTTTTATTACAGAAGCTTTCTTACAGTGAATGTGTTTGGCATCTTTGTCAAAGATAAGGTGGCTTAAGGCTGGGGATTTAGCTCAGTGGCATAAGTGCCTGCCTAGCAAGCACAACGTTGTGAGTTTGATCCCCAGTACCAAAAAAAAGGAAAAAAATAAAGATAATGTGGCTTAGTGTGTCTGGAGTTGTTTCTGCAACTTGTAATGTTTTTCATTGATCTTCAGGCCCCCCCCTTTTTTTTTTTTTTTTTGCCAGTACCATGCTGTTTTTATCACAGTAGCTTTATAGTAAAATTTCAAGTCAGGGATTGTGATGCCCACTGTCTTGTTTTTGTTGCCCAGGATTACCTTTGCTATTCTAGGTTGCTTCTGATTCCAGACAAATTTTAGGATTGTTTTCTCTAATTCTGTGAAACATGCTATTGAAATTTTGATTGGGATTGCATTGAGTCTGTATAACAGTATTGGAAGTATGGTCATTTTCAGTATATTGGTTCTTCCTACCAAAAGCACAGGATATCTTTCCATTTTCTAATATCCTCTTCAATCTCCTTTTTCAGAATATTGTAGTTTTCAATATAGAGGACTTTTACATCCTTTGTTAGGTTGATTCCTAGGTATTTCATTTTTTTGGATGCTATTGTAAAAGGTATTATTTTCCTGATTTCTCTCTCAGTGAGTTTGTTATTCATGTATAAGAAGGCTATTGATTTTTGAGTGTTGACTTTGTAACTAGCTACATTACTGAATTTGCTTATTAAATCTAAAAGTCTTTTTGTGGAGTTTTTGGGGTCTTCTAAGTAGAGTATCACGTCATTGGCAAATAATGATAGTTTAACTTCTTCCTTTCTTATCTTTATTCCTTTTATTTCTTTCTCTTTTCTAATTGCTCCAGCTAAAGTTTCCAAGACTATGTTGAATAAGACTGGAGACAGTGGACATCCTTGTCTTGTTCCTGACTTTAGAGTGAAAGCTTTTAGTTTTTGTTCATTTAGTATGACATTGGCTGTTGATTTGTCATAAATGGCCTTTATCAGATTGATCTAAAGACCATCTATTCCAATTTTCCATAGGGTTTTTATCATGAATGGGTTCTGGACTTTGTCAAAAGCTTTTTCTGCATCTATTGAGATGATCATATGATTTTTATTCTTGGCTCTGCTAATATGGTGTATTACATTTATGGATTTATGAATGTTGAAATACCCCTGCATCCCTGTGATGAATCCTATTTGATCATGGTGTATAATCTTCTTGATGATTTGATGCATTCTGCTTGCCAGTATTTTATTAAGAATTTTTGTATCTATGTTAATTAGGGAAATTGGCTTGTAATTCTCTTTCTTACTTGGTTCCTTCTCTGGTTTTGGTATCAGGGGTAAGGCTTGCGTCCAGGAATGAATTTGGGAATATTGCTTCCTTTTCAATTTCATTAAAGAGTTGGAGAAGTAGTGGTGTTAGGTCTTCACTAAATTTCTTGTAGAATTCAGCAGTGAATCCATCAGGGCCGGGGCTTTTCTTTGTTGACAGGCTTTCAATTACATCTTCAATTTAATTTATTGATATTGGGTTATTTAGGATTTTATATCTTCTTGATTCAGCTTTGGTAATTCATATGTATCTAGGAATCTGTCCATTTCTTCTGTATTTTCCAACTTATTAAGATAGAAGTCTTCAAAGTAGGTATAGGTGATCTCCTGGATTTCTGTAGTCTGTCGTGATTTCACCCTTTTCATTCCTAATTGCACGAATTTGTGTCTTTCCTCTCCTTTTTTGATAAGGTAAGATAAAGGTTTGTCAATTTTATTTAATCTTTCGAAGAAACAACTCTTCAGTGCTTTGATTCTTTGTATTTTTTTTGTCTCCAGTGTGTTAACTTCTGCTCTGATCTTTATAATTTCCTCCCTTGTATGAGATTTTGGTTTAGCCTGCTCTTCTTTTTCTAGAAGTTTGAGGTTCACCATTAAGTTGTTTATATGTGCTTGCTAAGTTTTCCTTATATGGGTATTTACTGCTATAAATTTCCCTCTTAAAGAGCTGGGAGTTTAGCTTGGCGGCATAAATGCCTGCTTGGCAAGTGCAAGATCGTGAGTTTGATCCCTGGTACCAACCAAAAAAATAATATTTTCCCTCTTAAGACTGCTTTTACTATGTCCCATAAGTTCCAGTATGTTGTAATGTCATTATGAGTCAACTGTAAAAACTGTCTAATTTCTTCTTTAATTTAATCTGTGACCCATTGGTTTTTTAGTAGGGTGCTATTTAATTTACATGTGTTTATAAAGTTCTTGTGGTTTCTTCCACTATGGATATCCAATTTCATTGCACTGTGGTATGATAGTATGCATGGGATAATTTAAATTCCTTTGCATTTACGTAAGCATGTTCCATGAGCCAGTATATGGTCTATTTTGGAGAATGCTCCATGTGCAGCAGAGAAGAATGTGTATTCTGATGTTGTGGGGTGGAACACTCTATAGACATCTACTAAGTCCATTTGTTCAAAAGTTTGGTTTAGTCCTAATATTTCATTATTGATTCTTTGTCTATTTGATCTGGTTTTTTTTGCAACAGTGGGGTATTGAGATCTAATACAATTGAATTAGGGCTTATCTGATTATTCACACCCATTACCAATTGTTTTATATAGTTGGGTGCAATGGTATTTGTTGCATATATAGTTATGATTGTTATCTCTTCCTCTTGGATTGTTCCCTGTATGAGGATGTGGTGACCTTCTTTATGTCTCTTAACCAGTCTTATCTTGAAATACACTTTGTCTGCAAATAGAATAGCTATCCCTACTTTTTTCTGGGTTCCTGTCCCATGAAGTATTATCTTCCATCCTTCTACTTTCAGAATATGAATTTCTTTTTGAATTAAATGTGTTTCTTGTATGCAGCATATTGTTAGATCTTGGTTCTTGATCCATTCTGCCAGTTTGTGTCATTTGATTGGTGAATTGAGACCATTAACATGGATGAATATAACTGATACATACTGACTTATCCTTGTCATGTTATTTTCCTGTTGTTGGCTCCCCCTTTTTTCCCCATCCCTCTAATTGTTTACTTTCACAGGTGAATTCCATCTGTTGGGGTTCATGGAGCTGTAGTCCTTATTATCTCTTTTTAGAATGTCCTTCAGAACATTTTGAAGTGCAGGTTTGGTGGTCATAAATTTCCTTGATACTCTTTGTCATGGAAGTATCATTTCTCCATCAGTTTTGAAAGATAGTTTTGTGGGGCACATCAATCTAGTTGAAAACTGTTTTCCTTTAGAAAATGGAGTACTTCACTCCAAGTTGTCTGTCTTAGTTACTTTTTTCTCATTGCCGAGACAAAATACCTGACACTCAAAATTAGGGAAAGAAAGGTTTATTTCTTACAGTTCTCCAGAGTTCCAGTTTATACTTAATTGGCTCCAAGGCAGCATGGCATGGCACTGCAGCCATTCATTGTGGCTGCCAAACAACAAGGCAAACCAGCAAGAGAGAGTGCAAGAGCAAGAGAGAGAAGACACGCATTCCTTGGTAGTTTTGAGAAATCTTTCTTTTCCTGGTCACTCACTGAAAGCTTGTCTTCAGTATCCGGGATCCTGTCCTCACACTGGCCTAATCTGTTTTGAATACTTTCAATGGAGTTTTTATTCTCCTGGATATCTGCTTAGATCTACTTTATGGATTCCATTTCTTTCCTATGCTGAGCTTCCATAACTTTCTTAAATTCATCTATTTTTTGTCTGTATCTGCTCTAACATCACTAAGCATGTGTGTATTTTGGTAATCTCTGTAGTTATCTGAGAGGTTATTTCTGATTTCATTTTTTCAAAGCCTCATTCAATTGCTTTGTTGTTACCACTTCAGAGAGGCCTGGTGGGGACTTTCAGATTGTCCCACCTCATTGTCCCGTGGATTTGCCTTTGGTGAACTGGATTTCTGGGGTTGCATTTTGCTTAAGTGTCTTCTCATTTTGCTTTCTCCCTTTTTTTAGTTTAATTCCTGGAGTGATGCTTGTAAGTTGTCTATGGTGGTTGCTTTATTGCTAGTATTTGGGACCCATAAGTGATGACTACTTCTTTGAGGTGTCTTCCAGATGTAGCTGGTTTTTAGGTTTTGAGTCTGTTGGACGATATTACCCCTTCAGTTGGTTGGAGATGAGAAGTTGTTGCTTGTTTGGCCTAGTTCCTGGTTCTGTGGCACTGTGCCACAGTATTTTCTGTAACCCTTATTCAATCTCAGTCATGGAATAGCAGGACCAATGGCTGTTTAGAACAATTATGTCAAATTTGGCTATGGTGGTTCCAATAGCATCAATCACAACCTAGAAAATGACAAACTGAGCTAACCCTTAATTTGCCACTTTTAACCATATGAACTAGATTTGTGATTATATAACAAAATATAAAACAAACCAGAAAATTATATGCAGTATGTATGTCTTTAATGTGTCAATTTTGCCCTCGGGGGTTAAAATTTAAAATGGATTAAGGAGAAAATAGAGAAGTGGAAGAAGAGATTAGAAGTAAGGCTGGAGGACAAAGTGGGATCACATGAACTTTGGCAAACTGGTGCAGAAGACTGAAAGAAAAGAGAGTTGGAAAAGATAAAAGGAAGAAAAGAACAGAACCACACCCACGGAGAGGCTAGTAACCATGTTCACACTCATATAAAAACAATGAAGGAGAAAGAGAATAAAAGAAGAAAAAGAAAAGAAAAAGAAAAAGAAACAGTCCACTTTCAGAATTCTCTCTGGTTTCACTAGTAGACAACCTGTGGAAACAGAGTCCTGAATTATGCCACTCTATCCCAGCAAGCCGGCAGTAACTTTTTGGCATGGTAGTGGATAATCTCAGTAGGCCTGCCCTGAGCCCAGGTTGATCGGGCTTACCACCACGCAAGCAGTTTCCGTGGGTGTGAGCCCAGCTGGGAGCTGCTAGAAGGAGCTAGCAGCAGTTATGGGTTCTGGACTTAGCCATCCCATCTCCAAGATGGCTCCTGGTCAATTGCTCTCTCCCAAGGGAGGACTAAATCTTCTATACTCACCCCCAGCCAGTGTAGTCCTCCATGTCTATTGCTCCCCTCCACTGCCATGTGTCTCTGCAGAGGCCTCCAGAGTCACCAGCTGTCATGGTCACCATGATTATGCATCCCCAGATTTGAACAGCTCCTCTCATGCAGTGAGTCCTGTTGCAGGGAGAAGGTGCCACTGGCTACTACCTTCTTCACTGAAGTTTTTCTCCTCACTTTCTCTATGTGCTTCAATTTGCACTTCAGATTCTTCCTGGGTCCAGTAGACCTACTTCCCTCCTTGTCTTCTTCACAATGCTATATTCCAGCATCTGGGTGGGGACTCTCAGAGAGGTTGTTTTCTCTGCTACTTACTGCTCTGCCATCTTGAACTCTCTTATGTTTTCTATTTAAATAGCTATTTCTAGCTCTTCTTTCTTAATTCCTCCATAAGAAATAAGAGTTCTATAGTTTGGGTCTTGACTATTCCTCAAAAGTCCCTCTGTTAAAGTCTTGGTCCCTAGCCCTAGTGCTAGAGGAAGTTGTAGAGTCTTTAGGAGGTGGAGCCTAGTAAGAGGAAGTTAGGTCAAGGGGGGCTACCCTTGAAGGAAAGGACTTCAGCCCCTTCCTGTTTCTTTCTTTTTAAAGTACATGTATGAGATACATAATGAATACATTCATTGTGGGGAGTTGCTTCATATACCTATCAGATCCCAATTGTTTTAACTTCCCCTTTCCCTCTATTTTTCCTTGTTTTCCTCCCTCCATTTTTAGATCCCCTTTGTGTCTACAAAAGGATGATGTTTTTCATATTATCTTTTATTTTATTATCTAACTTTTATTTTGCTCTTTAAAGTATTTGTACTTTGAGTTTTTCATATAAAACAGACTATGCAATATTTACTGTTATATCTCATTTATTTCACTTCACATTATTGTCTCAAGATGCACTAATTTTCCAACAAATTACTCAAATGTATCCTTTATAGCAGAGTAGTACTCCATTGTGTATAAATACATTTTGTTTATCCATTCATCTATTGATAGACATATAAGCCATTTCCAAGATTTAGCAATTATTAGTTGTGTTGCTATAAACATAGGTATGCATGTGTCATTGTAGTATAATATCTTTAACTCTGTCAGGACGATACTTAGAAGGGGAATATCTGAGTCTAAGGGAATTGCTATTTTTAGTTTTTTGAGGGATATCCACTCTGATTTCCATAGTGGTTTTACTAGTTTACAGTCCCACCAACACTGTAGAAGGTTTCTTTTTTCTGTACAGTCTCACCAGTATTTGTTGTTTTTTGAGTTCTTGATGATAGCCATTCTTTCTGGAGTAAAATAGAACTCAGTTGTTATGATTTATACATTGAGTCAACTTGAGAGGTCTTCTAAGCTTAACTAAGGGATTCAGCAGCTCTACATCTTGGGGTGCAGAGGACAAGCCATTACCAATCTAGGATATTGTTCATTGTGTCAATTTGAGAAGGTCAGAAGTTTAACTAAGTGATTCAGCAGGGGTCCTTAATTTGTAACATTCTCAGCCTCTGGAAGAGGACACACAGATGGTGTGAGTGCTACATGTACCCCAGGGGAGTAGCCTGCATACAGTAAAAGGCAAATGAGTAGGGACTAATTGCTGGTTCTTCATGGGGAGCTCCAGTCTTCGCCTTCAGCTTGGACATAGTCTCCTGGCTTCTGGAACAGCCTGTTCAGCTTCCACCTGGGACTCTTTAGCCTTCCTCATAGACTCTTCGGCCTTCTGTTGTAGATTCTTCAGTGTTCCATTGCAGATCCATCAGCCTCCTGATACAGACTTGCACGGGACACTGCAGTAAGCTCCAGCCCTTCAGCCTCCAGCATGCAGACACCCTCTGCACACTCCCTTCTCCGAATTTGTGGTTCACCATTATAAGCCAATCTTGTAATTTCTTATATATTTGTATACCTTGGGTTACATCTGTTTCCCTAGCAAACCCTGAGTGATATATCAGTGCTACTGTAATTTGCAATTCTCTAATGGCCAAAAATGCTGAATATTTTTTCATGTACTTACTGGGCATTTTTACTTCTTTTTCTGAGATGTGTCTATGCATTTCAGTTGCCCATTTGTTACTGGATATTTTGGGTGGCACCTGATTTTGTTTTAGTTATTTATATATTCTGTATATTAGTTCTCTGTCCAAGGAGTAGCTGACAATTTTTTCCCTATTCTGTAGTTTGTCTCTTTACTCTGTTGATTGTTTTCTTTGCCTTTTAATATGATATAATCCTATCTGTTGATTGTTTATGCTGTTTCTTGTGAAATTGGGGTTATGTTCAGGAAGTCCTATGCCTCCAAGAGTTGTACTGACTTTATCTCCCAGCAGATTGTTTCTGTTTTAACCTTTAGGTCTTTGATCCATTTTGGTTTTATTTTAATCCATTGTGAGAGATATGGTCTAGGTTAAATCTTCTACATGTGGATAACCAGTTTTCTCTGCACCATTGTTAAAGAGGATATCTTTTATCCAGCATATGTTTTGGGCCCCTTTGACAGAGATCAGATAGCCCAATGCACCTGGAGATGTTTGTACACCCTTTGTTTAGTCCCAGGGAGCCACATATCTGTTTTTGTGCTGGCCTCATGCTTTTTTTTTTAACCACTGTAGCTTTGTACTGTAACTTAAAATCTGGGATTTTGATTTCACCTGTTTTATTCTTGTTGCCTAGGATTACCTTTGCTATTTGAAGTTTCTTCTGGTTCCACTCAAATTTTAGGATTTTCCCCCTAGTTTTGTGAAGAATGCTAGGGATATTTTGATAAGGATTGCATCAAATCTATCAGATTTGGTAATATTGCCTATTTAATCTATTTATCTACTTGCTTTTCAGGTGCCATTAAGCAAGCTATCTCTTGCACCATGCATTCCACCATAATACACTGCTTCATCAGAGGCCCAAAAGCAACTGGGCCCACTGCCCATGGACTAAACTGTGAGACACTTCTCAGAAGAAAAAAAAAGGACCAATAAGTGCATGAAAAAATGTTAGCATCTTTGGCCATTAGAAAAATGCAAATTACAAAAAACAGTGAGAATAAGCTTTTCCTCCTTTTAAATTAATTTATCTCAAGTATTTTGTCACAGGGATGGAAAACTAACACAAAAGACTTTTCTCATTTAATGTACTACTTTGCTAATTTCCCAGAACAGTATCTAGCCCACCCGAAGCTCAATGCGTAATTTCTAAATTAATGTGATGGATTATTTTCTTCCTTGTCCTTCTGGGATTAATTTTTTTTTTTTTTTTGTATTGGGGATCGAACTCACAGTCTCACACTTGTCAGGCAGGCACCTGTGCTACTGAGCTACATTCCTGGTCTCTGGGATTAAATCCTATTTGGTCATGATGCTTTAAGTTTTATTTGCTCTGCAAAATTTTTTCTATTTGAATTTCATTGCTGCTCACAAATTTCTTTATACCTTTATCTCCTGATATCATCCTGGCATGTTCTGGGTATTAAGGATGTATTAATTTCATTGTGCACTGGATGACTTTCTCTATTTTTCTATTTTTTGAAAAAGTTTGTACAAGGATTATTTGTTTCTCAAATTTTTGTTGAAACCCGCAAAACCACCAGGGGTTGATATCTGAGGGGAAGACACTTAACTCTGATTTTATAATTATTGGCTTTGATTTTTAAATATCTTGTTGAATCAATTTTGAAATAGCACTTTTTAAAAGAAATTGTCCATCTTATCTGCAATTTCTAATTTGTTGACATAAAGTTTATTTTTAAATTTTTAAAATTTTTTTACTTTTTTAACAACAACTACATTAGAAAACAAGAAAGTTGTGAAATAACCTCATATCCATAAAGTTTCACAGTATTCTTATTGTATCTGTAGTTATAGCTCCCTTTTTATTCTTCTATATTGTTTGAAGAAGAGGATCCTGAGGCAGTCAACAGTTCAGAAGTTTATAATTAGGTAATGAGTAAAATCTATAACTTTAAGTATACTTTGCTTAGAATCTAAAAAATGCATTAACTCACGAATTAAAGCGCACATCACAAAATTTTATGAGAAACAAAAAGTACTACTTAATACAGTTTAATTTAGTTTTAAGGGCGTTTAAGCACACACATGCACACCAGCACACACACCACACACCGAAACAAGAACGTTCAACTCAAAACTCAAAAAAACAAATCCTGGAAAGAGACGTCAGAAGAAACAAACAAGCGAAGCACGACTCGTAGCGCTTTACGGCTGTCGCGCTAGTGCATGCGCAGTCTTGGCACCGTGGGCTCGAGAGGTTGGGAGAGGGAAACAAGCACAGGAGCCAGAGCTCAAAGAGAAGAAAGTAGACCCACAGCAACAGGAATGGTTGGCTTTCACCTTTCCGCCCTTGTGGTTCCGGCTAGGAGCCACTGGCGAGGTGGGGAGGATTTTCTTTGAACCTGGGAATCGTTCGTGCCCGCAGGGAGCGGAATGGGCACCAGCTGGCGGCCTTGGAGTGATCCGGACCGCGCGATGGGCGGGGTCCCAGGGTAGGCGCAGCAGTTCCGCTGCGCAGCACCCACCGGCCGTGTACCCAAACTGGTTTAGGTGGCTTGATTAGGTGACTTGATTGTTTGCTCTGTAAATTTCGATGCAGGTATGTTAAAATTTAGTATTAGGACCTTGTTAGTGTTTTTTTTTCTTGGCAGTCCACTTGTGTATTACGGGTATTTCAGTGGACTCAGCTAAGCCCAGATAGTCTTAACTTCAGTGTTTTTTTGTTTGTTTTTTGTTTTCTATCTTCAGGCTTTTTATACCATTAAAAATTTTTTTTACCACTTTGAATCGTAGTCTGTTTTGGGTCAAGGTTTTATGTCCCAGATTACCTAAAAGCTATCTCCAAATTCAAGTAATCAGGAGTCATCTCGGTATGATAAATCATTTATTATATTTAATATTTTAGTGTGCTATTGGTATCTGATCAAAAGCATTACTGTGTGTCTTACTGATTAGGATTGATGCTGTTGGTTTGTGGTTATTGTCATTTTTGTTTCCAGTATTAAGTTTTTGTATTAACTGTATTTGTCATGTATTGAGAGTTCCCGATGCTCAAAATCTAGGAGGATCAACACTGAAGTACTACACACCAAATTTGTGGTATAATTTATGTTATGAGATTTAGGAAAAGGACCCAGCCGATCTAGAGAATTGCCCCAGCTTCCTCTGTCACTTGGACATATTCTACCATAAAGAGCTGCAGCAGTGGCAGTATGTGAGTGTAATAGAAATTTAGCTTGAAAAGCACTGCTGTATAGCACAGCAAAACAGAAACACAGTAAAGAAACATGTGTACCACTGTTGGAGAAAGGTTTCACAGGATTTAAAAAAGTTATGTAAACAAAAAAAATTAAGAAAATAGCATGGCAATTTCTTATATAGTTAAAAATAAATTTAATACGACCCCCACCAAAAAATTATGAGGGATTCAACAGCTGACAGTGCCTCTAAACTGAGTGGATTTTTTTTTTTTTTTTTTTTTTTTTTGTGGCACCGGGGATCGAGCTCACAACCTCGCGCCTGCCTGACAGACGCGTAAGCCGCTGAGCCAAACCCCCACCCTGGTTTTTTGAGGCAGGGTCGCACTGTGTAGCTCAGGCCGGCCTTGCGCTAGCGTTGTAGCCCAAGCCGGCCTCGAACTCACAACACTCCTCCTACCTCAGCCTCCCGAATGCTGGGATTAAAGGCGTGCGCCACCACGCCCGGCCTGAGTGGATTTTAAAAAGGGCAAAAATAATCCCAGGATGCAGGCACACTCCTGTAATCCCAGCACTTGGAAGGCTGAGGCAGGAGAATGGCTACAAGTTTGAGACCAGCCTGGGCTACATAGTGAGTTCAAGTCCAGCCTGAACTACAAGCAAGACCTTGTCTCAAAAAATGTAGATGTAATGTAAAAAGAGCAATAAATAGTGTTCAGAGTATGGTTGGCTAGAAATATATCTCCCCATTCTAGTGGATGTGGTCCTTCAATGGAGCCACCTCATACTGCAGATGCCCACATAGGTGTCCTCTGCTGTCACTGAGTGGGCAGAAGACCTCACTAATTCATGATGGATGACATTGCTATGGCCCAAAACATCCTCTCAGACACTTTTTTGGAACTTTGAGTAATGTTTGAGGAAATAGAGGGTAGATGGGCGTTTTTCTTTCTTTAAGGTAAAGCTATCTGGCCACTAGTATTTCTTATGTAATACACACTAGAGTGGTCAAAGGGACAATATTTTAAGGGCTTGAGTAATTTTGTGACATAAGGACAACTTGAAAGGCTTTAAAGCGCATACTTATGCATGTGGAGATAGATTACAAGGTTTAAATCCTAGCTCTGCTACTTTTTAGCTGACTTTTGGTAAGTTATGTACTTAATTCTGTTTCACTTCTTCCATCTGTAATACGGAGATGGTATTAGCACCTACCTCGTAGGGTTGTTAAGATTTACAGACTTAGCCGGGCGTGGTGGTGCACGCCTTTAATCCCAGCACTCTCCCGGAGGCTGAGGTAGGTGGAGGGTTGTGAGTTCGAGGCCGGCTTGGGCTACAATGCGAGCAGAGGACTGGCCTGAGCTACATAGTGCGACCCTGCCTCAAAAAAACCAGGGCTGGAAGTTTGGCTCAGTGGCTTACGCGCCTGTCAGGCAGGCGCGGGGTTGTGAGTTCAATCCCCGGTGCCGCAAAAAAAAAAAAAAAAAGATTTACAGACTTACACATTTAAGTGCTTAGAACAGTGGACAAATAGTAAACAATAAGTAGAAACAGATATCTGGAGTTCAGTATAGGCATAGTGCCTGGCCCATGGAAGGGATCTAAATGTCCATTTGTGACTTTTTGTTGTTTTATCTTACTTAATTAATTTATTTAATTTTTGGTGTTGGGGATTGAACCCAGGGCTTCAACCCTGCTAAGCATGCACTCCCTCATTGAACTAC
>RJWM01036089.1:0-18442 GCA_004363535.1 Dasyprocta punctata | reverse complement strand
TTATCTCTTACTTAAGTAAGACAAAGTACAAAGGGCACAATACATAATGAATAGAAGGAGCCAAGGGGATGCGTCTCTTGCAAATTGGAAGGGTTTAGGAGAATATAAAAGAGAGCAGAAGGGGAAGGGAAGGGGAAATAAGTAGAATAAAGACATACCATGTGAAGGAAACTAATAAACTCAACTAATGAAAATGATACATGCCAAAAACATGAGCTGAGATAAATAATGAGAGCAAGAATGGAGGAAGGTAGGGGAGAATGTGGGAAGGAAAAAGAGATATGAAAAAAGAACCAATCTGTATTATGTACACACACGCACTTCCCAAAGTCATTATAAATTCCATATACTGCAAACATTTCTTTTAAAATTCATCTGCAAGTTACTGTTTCCATTTTAAAGTGAGCCAATGAAAATAAAGAAATGTTGAATAAGATGTGATACAGAATATATAATTGCTGTTAAATATGATCTGTATACCTGAAATAGAGTTAAAAGCCTACCACCTTGCAGTCTTCTATAAATTATTAAACATACTCTACCCACTTCTTTCATTACATAATATGCCTAAAACTTCTTGCTTTTCAAAACTGTTACAGTTTAACGTATACAAGGCAAAAAAAATTGACTGCAACAATAATAGACTTAATGTACATGAAGCTCTCAATTATACAATCACATGTACTGATATGTTCTTTTATTATAGCATTGCAATATTAACATAAATTCTTTGTATTATTATTGTAGGAACTATCCATTTAAAAAGAGACTTTTATGGAGTAGATTGCAGTTCCTGGTTAGCATTAAAAACCTGATTTTACAAAATTAACAGGATGCATATTATTTCAATTGATGAGAAGGATAAACAAGTTTTAGCTTTAACACATTTTTACAGGTTCATTAAAGATTTCTTTTACATCTATAAAAAGGAAGAAAGAGAAAAAATAAATGGCTCATGCAAAGTAAATGTCATTGTCTTTTTCATTAATTTTACTTATTTAGTTTTCAATATGCTTCAGGCATTTGGTTAAGTATTATAATCATATAATCTTCTCTTGTGCTTCTATATACATATTTAAGTCAGAAATTATCAATTTGATATACATTGCTCTATTTGTACCTATGAGTAATTAAAAAGAGTTGGATTGACAGCTGTTTTAAGTTTCTATTGCTGTATAACTAGATCTTGGGAAAGGATAAAACATTTCAATTATAAAGTAAAATAAATTTTGGATGTCTTGTAGGTAATGTTGACTAAAGCATATCATAGCTCACTGTATACTTGAAAACTATTAAGTGAATATATTTTAAGTGTACTCAACATTCAATTTGATAAATAGTGCACATGTCATTAGCTTGAGTTACCCCTTTCACAATTTACATTTACAAAAACATCATATTCTATACCATCAATACATACCATGTTTACTTGGTTTTCAAATTTTTGAAAATAAATTTTTAAAAAGAAAAAATCCATAAGCATTCATGGTCTCATAATAAATTTAAGGCTGGCTTGAGTTTGAATTGTCTTATACTCTTGTAGGCTGAAATCAAAGGGTTGGCAGGATAGGCTTTTGCCTAAAGCATCTCAAGGAGAAACTACTCCTAAGATCATTTAAATTGTTAAAAGAGTTTTTTTGTGTGTGTGTGTGTGTGTGACTGTAGATCTGAGGTACCCAACCCTCCCCTTGTTTCCAGTGGTGGGTTCCTTACTCCTAGGGGTTGCCCATATTCCTTCTAACAGGGTTCTCTCCATTTTCAGTCAGCAAAGATGCCTTGAATCTCTTCTCTTCTCACCTATAATCTAATTTCCTTTCTGCCACTACTCTGAGAAAATTTTCTGCTTTTCAAGGCCAGGAGTGATTATATTAGGGCCATATGATAACAGCTTTATTTTAAAGTTAACCACATAACAAGCAGTACTGCATCAGTAAAATGACATTTGTCACATAATGTAAACAGTCAAGGAGTAGCGTCTCCTCATATTCACTAGTTGCATCACATTTATAGGGCAGACAAGCATATAAAGTATTATTGAGGGTTCATCTAGAAACCTCAGTACCCAAGTATGCAGCACCAAACAATATGGGATAATGTGGAAAGTGTCACAGTGGTCCTAATATTTCTCTGAATAAAAGTAGGTTGTGCAAATATTAGAATAATTGATTTACTTGTATCTACAAGTAGAAGACAAACAATTGTTTCCACCTTCACAAGTTTATTTTGGCTTAAATGTCACTCTCCCATCATATTCAAATTTATCAACACATTAGATTTATTGGAATTATGTCTTCAAGTTTCAAATAAAGATGAATAATTAGAAAGCATAAGTTGATTTTACAAATTTTTCTTCTGTATTGTGCAAAATTTATTATTTCAAGAAAATGATAAAAAATTATGTATTGGAGATAAACAATTAATGTACTTTCATTGTTCATTTACATTTTTCTTTTTCTTCTTCTTTTTTTGTTTTAAAGAGAATAAAACCAAACAAAACAAGACAGAATAAAGCCAATCAGAACAGAACAATGAAAGTTTTACAGGACTTCAAAACAAGATAATAGGAAATCACAAATGGCTGCCATAATTCCTATTGTTTTCTTCAAAATTGCTGCCAATACCATCAGCTATAATAAAATCAAACAAAGCAAGACAGAATAAAACCAAACAAGACAAAACAAAGAAAACAATACAGGAGTTCTAAACAAGATAATAGGAAATTAACAATGGCTACCACCTTCCCTTTTTAAATGTTTACTCCCCTATCACTTTCACAGTACATTTTGTATCCCACTAAGTTGTTTATGCTAGGGAGATCACATGATGTTCACCCATGTGAGTCCAAACCATTTCACCCAAAAGCACGATCTCAATGGGCATCCATCTATCTACAAGTACGTCGAGATTCCCCTTCTTTATAGGTGACTAACTTTCCATTGCATAAAAATACCATGTCTTTCTTATCTATTCTGCAGTCAATGGGAAAGTTCCCTTGCTCTTTTCTGGTTTCCTATCACGTGGAACAATGTTTTTTTTCTTTGACGTTCAGCCTATGAATTACCTTTCAAGTTAAATGTGTTTCTTATATACAGCATATTGATGGATCTTGTTTCTTGATTCACTCTCCCTATGTTTCTTTTCAGTAATAAACTGAGGTCATCTACAATAATGATTACAACCAGCATGCATTGGTTCATCTCTGCAATGCTAATCTCTTGCCACTGACCCCCACTTTTCCTCTCCATTCTATTGCCTGCCCTGCTTGGTGATCTCCTTCTGCTGCTGTTCTTGGAATCATGGTCATCTTTATCTCTGTCTGGACTATCTCCCAATATTCTTTGTAGGATTGGTTTGGTGGTCATGAATTCCTTCAATTGTTCTTTATCATGGAAGTATCTTATTTCTCCATTAATTTTAAAAGACAGTTTTGCAGGGTATATCAATCCGGATTAGAAGTTGCTTTCTCTCATAAACACTTCACTTCAAGCTCTTCTTGACTTAATGGCTGTATTGAGCCATCTGTCGTGATTCTGTTGGATTTTCCTTTATAGATGATCAGTTTCTTTTGTCTAACAGTCTTTGGTATTCTGTTCTTGTGCTGATTTTCTTGAATCTTGATTATTATATGTTTAGGTGCAGATTTACTCAGTTATGGTTAATTGGAGTTCAATATGCCATACTTATCTATATGCAAGATCCTTTCCCATGTTTGGGATTTTTTTGTTTTTGCTATTACTTCAGTAAATAGTCTTTTTATGTTATTTGTGTTGACCCCTGCTTTTTTGCTAATACCTATCAGTCTTAAACTATTTTTCTTTGTGTCATCTTGCAGCCTTTGAATTGAATTGCTATTTCCTGATTCCTTGTTATTTTTAAGAGATCTTTCCTTTCACAATCACTAGCTTCAATCCTGTCTTCAAAGTTTGAAAGTCTATCTTCAGTTTCTTTCAACAGGTTTTTCCAGCTTTCAGTGAAGTTTTTAATTTCCTGGATATCTCTTTGAATTTGTTTCGTGCATGGTATTTTCTTTCTATATTGTTCATTCAAAGTTTCCAACATTTTCCTATGCTCCTCTTTTTTTGTCTGTGTCTTCTTTAGATATTCTCTACAATTCTTTCATTATGTTTGTGATTTCCTCTTTTACCTGCAATATTATTTCTGATATGATTACTTTTACAGCCTCATGAAATTGTTTCTTTACTTCAGTCGCTATCATTTTAGAAATTTCAGGTATGTGACTTCCAATTTATTCTATATCTATATCTCCCAGACTTGCTCAGTGTGGGCTAGAGGTCTGAGATTGCGTTTTTCTCCTTCATCTTGATATTTTTCTGGGTTTTTCTGGACAAGACAGTTATGGGGTTCCAGGCACATCCTATGTCAACTGCTCCTCCATGGTGTAGGGGAACAGGCCAAGTACCTGGAATTCTCTGAATCTAGGTTCCTGGAAAGGCAGTGGGGCATAAGTTGGACTTCTTCAGACATTTGCAACTACACTGAGGCTTCCCTGATGACCATGGGAGTGTGGTGGTGGGGCTGATTCTCCTGGCCTGCATGGCTACATGGACTCCCTCAGTGGTGGCAGGCTCACAAGGGTGAGTCTGTCTGATTCTTCCAGACTGCACTGGCAGGCCACTGGAAACAAGCCTCTCCAATGGTGGCCTCTGTGCCCACAGGAAATGTCTGGCCATTTATCTTGTTCTGTGCTGGTTACCTAAGGGAAGTAATTGTCTGAATGGTGGCAGGCTCACAGGAGCATGTCTGCCTGTGTCTGCCAGCCCATGTAGGCTGCTTATGGGAGGCAAGTCCTGATGGTGGCAGGCATGCAGGAATGTGTCTCTACTTTTATCTTTTCAATTAGATGTTTCAATTATTACAGGAAATTAATTCTTTATCATTTTGCTATTCATTGAAATACTTGCCATGTTTAATATGCTTCAAATACTTATCAGGTTGGATAATGATAGCAATGAAACATGAAACCTAAAATTGGTAACACTGGTTATAGTTTTATGGAAAATCCATCATCATTTCATGAGAAAGTAATGTGTATCACCAATTTATAGAAATGTGCCTGGAATACATCAAATGTCAAAAAACTAAATTTATTTGGATTTATTTAAGAAATTAATAAGCAAATTAATACGAATGATGATTAGATGGTTGGAATGCAGGTGAGTATAATGCATATAATTTCAGGATGTACTACCACAATGTTGGTTTAAATGCTATCTCTAGGACAATTTATATAAATTTAAATATGACAATTAAAATATTTCTGTGGCTAATTTCATCTTAATTTGACAAACTTTTGTTGAATGATTTTGCTATTCTATTACTAGCAATAAAATCTAACTTTCATAAGCAATATTGATAACAAAATATCATCTGTACTGTTCTTAGCTATCATGTAATATCTATATAAGTAATATAAATAATATGTGGTAACATATGTAATATGTGGTAAAGATGAATATAAAATATTTTGGATCTACTTTTTTAAAAACTCTACATTTTATAATTGTTTAAAATTCTTTATCCAGTGTAATTTAAGGAGTAAGAAATACACATTTTAAGAAAAATCATTTAGATAGAGAGATGTTTTTACCCTGTTGATTTATTCCTTTGCTTTACAGAGATTTTTAGTTTTGTTGCAATCTCATATCCAGGTTTTCACTTTCTATCTGGTGTTTTTGTGGTCTCATTGAAAACAGCAGTTGTCTAGACCAATATCCGATACAGTGTCAATTTTAAAAATATACAGGAAATTTAAACAATTCTACAATAATAAAACAAATAATCAGACAAAATGGACAATAGAACCAAAAGAGACATTTATCATGATAAGACAAAAGTATAGCCACCAGATGTATGAACAGAAAAATGCTTAATATCACCAGTTACTAGGGAAATGGAAATTGTAGCAATGAGTTTCTTCACTCCATCTCCACTAGAAGTGTTTTAATTAAAAGCCAAAATATAACAAATATTGGTGGAGAGACAAACTTCTTACACAAAGGAGATAAACATCAAAGATATACTTAAACATCTATTTTTTGAAGTATTAACAGTAGCTATGATATGAAATACACTT
The DNA here is from genome assembly GCA_004363535.1 of Dasyprocta punctata. Taxonomy (NCBI): domain Eukaryota; kingdom Metazoa; phylum Chordata; class Mammalia; order Rodentia; family Dasyproctidae; genus Dasyprocta; species Dasyprocta punctata. The sequence goes on along the minus strand of RJWM01036089.1, from coordinate 12,348 downwards.
CAAAGTCTTTCAATAGATGAGTTGATAAAGAAAATGTATATATACACAGTGGTGTAAAATTCAAATTTAAAATGAAGACATCCTGTTATTTACAACAGTATGTATGAATAAATCTAAAGAGAATGTATCACACAAAATAAACCAGGCACAAGGATAAATACCACACAATCTCACTTATTTGTGGAGTCTAACAAACTTACAGAAGCAGAGGGCAAAATTGTGGTTATGAAGGACTTACAGCTGGGAAAAATGGGGAGATAAAGGTCAAAGTTTACAAATTTTGAGTTGTGTGTGACGAATATAATTATGGAAAGTTAGCATGCATCACAGTTATGTTAATTACTCTGTATTACATTAAATTTTCTACAAGAGAGGATGCTAAATGTTCTCATTTCAAAAAGCAAAGATGATATGTAGTCATTCTACTCAAAATAAATTTATAACAAAACATTATGTGACTTAACAGCTATTTACATTTTTTGCATTTTAATAAATTTGGAGAAATTTTACCAAAAAAGAAAAGTAAAAAACTGAAAAAAGAGAAAATAATAATAAGAATATTCTACAAGTGAGGGCCTAAAATCAAGTGTCTATATTTTCTCAAATACTTCTAATGCAGAATTTAAATTGCGAATAAGTGATAATATTCTCAAACCTAATATTTTGTGTTTTCCATAATATAGCAGAAAATTTCACAATCAAAAAAGACAAAATCATATTCATTCTACATAAAGGCAAAATAAAAACATTCTTTTCATAATTTATTGAAAGAAACTTATTGTAGTTATTGTCCACGAAAAACAAGATGAAGAATATGTTTGCAGGAATTTCAGTCCAGAATATTTTTTCATTGCTGTTACAGGTATAGTCCTGTGTCCCTCCAAACCTCTTGTAATGGACACATCTGAGTATGGTGTTCATGATTGGTTTATTGTCTGGTGCTGGGATTGATGATGTGAGTGCACCCACCCAGGGGTGGAGTTGACCTGCAGTGTAAGCTCTCTGTCTCTCTTTGTCTCTCTCTGTCTCTCTTTGTCTCTCTGTGTCTCTGTCTGTCTCTCTCTTGCAGGTTTGTCTTGCTGTTGTGGCCTCCGTGAATGGCTGCCCCACCATGCCACCCTGCCTTATAGCCAGCTGAATATTGATTGAAACCTCTGAGAACTGTAAGAAATAAACCTCTCCTTCCCTAATTTTCGGCATCATGTGTTTTGTCTCAACAATGAGTGAAAAGTAACTAAGTCAATTGCAAAACATTTTAATAAATCAAACTTCATGTACTTCCTTTTTAAGTTTATATTTATAATGTTACAGACATACTTATTTCTAAAAAATTATTTTTACAAATAAGCAAATAAGATAAAGCAAATAAGATCAATGAGCTCAAGTTGTTTAACTTTATTTTGGTTTAGTTTTATTTGGTGCTGTTTTGTTGAGTCATAATCTCACTTTGTAGTGCAATCTGGTCATGAACTCAGAGCCCAGACTGGCCTTGAGCTCCCAGTGATACTCCTGCCTCAGTTTCCCAAGTGCTGGGATTATAGGGATGTGCCAGTATGCCTGGCTTTAATGATTTTAAATTATTAATGTACAACTGAATGCAAACATCCATACTAAATTTGATTCCACTCTATTCCTGGGAGAGTAGCACACAAAATCCAGAACTGATTTAATATAAATCTATGTCTCCCAAAATATTACATCAAGCAACAATTGACATATATCTGAGGAATCATTATTCAAAATGATTTTCTTTTCCTTTGGCTCTCCTGTGACTTTCTCCTTCTCTTCTACTTCCTCCTGCTCTTATTCTCCTCTTCCTTTCCCAAATCCTCTTCTATATTCTCCTCTACTTCTCTTTATTCATCTCCCTTTTTATCTAGAAGAAATAGCAGTGTATGTTATAGCAATGAAAATGGTCTGATAGAAAAGGAGTATGCACTCAGGAAAGGAAAATTGCTGTACTTCTATTTTGAGTAAGACAAAACGGAACCATAATTTAACCTGTACATTACAGAGAGAATCAGGAAGAACTTTTTTATAGTTATAGGCAGAAAGACAGATGATTTGAATTTAGAATTTTGTGTGGATGCTTATATAACAGAGGAAAGTTATATTTTACTAGGTGATCTTTCCAATGTGGTTTTACTTTCTTAATAAAAAAAAGAAAGGTTGTTATGTAGAGGAAGGACAGAGATGGTGGTGTTTGTTGTTGGAAGGGAAAAGACAACAGAGATGGTTGCTTACAAGTATAGTGGAATTAAAGAAATAAATATAGAAAAATTACTTAGAAACTTGAAGGCATTCTGCAGCATAGTTCTGTATTTAAAATGTGTTTTCTATGAGTATTAAAGAGCTGCTCTAATTCACTTTTAAAAAGAAGAAATATACTTTCTTTGTGTGTTTTTTCCAAATAAGCTTGTCATAGTCTTGTGTATAGATGTTGCCCAATCCTCATGCAGTCACAGGAGGGGCTTTTCAGAGGTGGCTGGATCTAGAACACAGTACTAGGATTGAGAGTGCAATATCCTCCCTAAGGCTGGGTAGACTGGAAAGACATAAGGAACACAGAAAGTGGTTTGTGACTTCCTTTTTTGCCAAGAACTGTTTCTCATCTTTGATACCCTTCTACCATGTGTCACCCTGCTTAGAGACACCCGATAATAGATTGAAGGCACTACAAACTGTGAGCCAAATAAACCTTTCCTCTCTTAATTTTGAGTGTCAGGTATTTTGTCTCAACTATGAAAAAATGTCACTAAAACAAAGTTGAATGGAGAGAGAGAGAGAGAATGTGGTTATAATAATTGACAATAGGACATATTCTATGTGAAGAGAGGAAAGTTGAAACAATTGAACTACAGAAGAAGGAATAGATGGTATGGACAGGAGATTGGAGGTTCCAGAAGTTTCAAAATTTCTGGGGATTGTAGTAATACATAGAATAAATCTGTGACCGGTGCCACAAAAAAAAAAAAAAGAATAAATCTGTGAAATAAAAGCTGGTAGTCAATGAGTAGGGAACATAAGAACCATTTGGTGACAGATATAAAAAAGATAAAATACAAACACGCAGGACTCAAGGAAGATGAAATTCTGAGTATCAGAAGGAACAAGAGGTAGGTAACTGGAGAAAACCACTTTAATCCCACTCCCATGACCTAAATCCCTATAAATAAAGACATAACACTACAAGAGGCCTGGTTTGGGACTGATTAAAGAGACTGCTCTTCTCATTATCTGAGGAGGTTAGATTTATAGGAGTGTGCTGAAACCTTGTTGCTGGTGTGCATTGTGTTTGGAGTATTTTCTAGACAAATTGTAGGCAGAAACCTGAGAAGAACTGGACTTGGAAAGGACAGAACACTCAGATGGTTGAGCTCTACCTATGCATTTGGAAGTTTTCATGAGAATTTCGGACTAAGTACTGTTATTGTCCCCCAAATTGGAAATATGATTACAGTTCTACCTTGTTTGTGCTTTTATCCTATTTCATAGTCTATTCATTCGTCAGCATTTTTCTGATGTCTTTCTGTATGTATGTGGTTAGTCTTAACAAAGCATTTTTTCAATGAATTTAAGATTAATATATTTCTATAAATAGTAGCATCTTTGATGCACAATCTGACATATATATCCAACATTTAACATTTCTTTTCTTTCTTGTACTCTATCCTATTTTCCTTTCTTATATGACCATAAACATATAGATTTGCAAGACTTAAGATTTTTCTCGGTTGATAAAATGTTTCAAATATATATATATAATTTTATATTTTTCATAATTTCATGTGAGGAAATGAGCAAAACCAAACTAGAAACAATAAAAAAGTCCAAACACACCTATTTTGATAGGATTAATATTGACTAAGCATTGTTAGAACTAGATAACAAATTTTCTCTTCTTATGTTTTCATAAATTATAAAATAGTAGACAAAATATAGGTGCTATTAGGATGAGAATAAAAATAGACAAATTTATCCCACCAAATCTTAAAACAAAAATACGTGCCCATCTTCCAGTAGTAGCTTTATTGCAGTTGTAAAGTTACTAGCCAGAAATTGAAGTGGAGAAATGATGACATCAAGAATAAGATACCCCAGGAGAGAACTAATGTCAAAATAATTACATGGTTCACAGTCAAGGCTGTATGGTTATTAGCAACTGTAGAGAAGCTAATTAAGTAAGTCAAAAAGTGTATTTAAGCTGGTTAAAACGAGTGTTTCTATGGCTTCTGAACAAATAGGTAACACCTAAAAGCTGAGAATGTCCTCATTAATCAAAAGAACTTAAAATTATATCACATTGATTGAAACCACATGTAGTAGAAAAATATCTATTTAGACTTCTTTTAAATGAGATTTTAGCAAGCCCTGGACAGCCTAGAACTTTAATTCACTTTTGAAGTCACATAAATTTTTCATTTTATTGTTATGTCACCACTGCATTTTGTAATTACCTAATTTTCAGCAATTTCTCATACTTTCTTTTTAATCAATAAACATTACTAGTTTCTTAAAAAGACGAAATCACACATTTTAGAAATAGGGACTCCACTTTTTTGAAGTGGAGAAAAATGAGTGCAAAATGAAAAAAATCTTTTATGCAGTGGGTAAGTGAATTTAAAAAGTAACCAACAACCAATGTTTTACACAGTACTAAATAAAGATTAGCTGTATTTAAATTAATTTGGTTTTGAATATACTACATATTTTATTTTAGAAAAGACAAAGTAGCCAAAACTGTCTCTATCAATGCAAGGAAATGATACACTTCGGAGGGAGAAAAAGCAAATATATGAGTTAAAAAGACAGAACACAGTGCTAAGGCCAGGTTCAAAACTTGGCAGTGAATTGCAGCCTGCTGATCTTATACTTTTGACTGGATTTCTCAATAATTACAATTTGTTTTGGGAATTCATCAATTACAAGTTTTTAGAAAATGACTATTCAGTTTCTCATGAAATAAATATAATATGATTAATTTAGCAAACATTTTCAATTCTTACAACACAGAAATTTAGCAAAATCTGTAGCCAATTTTACAAGCAAAAACATGATCATTTTTCAGACATAAACTTTTTCAAGTAAACACCAAATAGTTTTAAAAAATAAAGAAAATAAAGTAAGACATTTTCTTATATTTAATAAAAATTGAAGAAAAACTCAGGGTTTTATTTTTGCGTGAAACATTATAAACAAATTAGAAATTATGAAATAACTTGAAAAGCATAGCTGAATAAGAGAAATAAATTTTTCACAATGTTTTTTAATTTTCAAAACAAAAAACAACATGATAAAAATGATATGAAATTTCAAAAAAATAGTAGGAAACTAACACTAGTTAATATATGGCATATTATTGTCTTAAAAATAATTGTTCAGATTACAAGATTTAGGCTTGAAACAAATGATCAAACAATCAAACAGCGAAGAGACAAACTGTTCTTTTTGATGAACAAAGATTAGTAGTATAGCTACCTAACTTGTATATACATACATACACGAATATATGTATGTATACATATATACATATAATCTTTTTCCTTTTTTCTTTTCTCCTTTCCATATCCCAGTCGTTCTTTTCTTTTGAGCACTTTCTTTCCCTTTCATTTCCACAATATCTGTTGTACATTTTGGATCTTATGTCTTACAGTAGACAGTAGAAAGAGAGACAGAGGGTGTGTTTTGTGCTTAATTATATGCAAAGCAACTAACATCTAAAATTTAGCATAATTTAGCATTATTTCATATTTGGACACTTGCATTTTGTGTGAAACTTGGTGGGAAAGGTATATTCCCAAAGCTAGAAATAATAAAAATTTGCATTTTTTATGTAAATTGAAACGATTGGGGAAAGTTGTTCCACATGCATATTAATGACTAACAATTTTTTGATATTTCTTTAACAAATTAGGCATTGTAATATTTACTTTATGAAAACATTTTGATAATTAGAGTGAATTGTTGAGAACAACCACAAACTTGGCACAAAAAGGATAGAGAAAATTTTTCATGCTTTAAGCATAATTGGAACTTCCTAAAATGAGTTTACAGCTGAGCAACATACTAGAAACACCTGGAAAACTTTAAAATGTTAGAATAATGAGACCATTTCTCTGACTAATTAATTTAGAATATCCTTGAAAGGAATTTAAGTACTAATAAGTATTTAAAACTTCTTCAGTCATGTAAATTGCAATCAAATTTGAGAGTCAGTGTTTTAAATCAAATTAAATTGAATGTATTGTTATTCTAGAATTTTTCAGTCTACTGTCTATCAAATTTATTAATAAAATTCCTTTAAATGGGTCAGCAACAACAGATGGAAGAAGTCAAAGCATGTTTGAAATAAAAAGGCAGAAAAAATTACAAAATGAGAAGAATTAAGATGAATTAATTCCTTTTCATTAAAAAGATAATAATAGATAAGAAGTAGCATTTTCAAAGGAAAGAGGAGGCATGACTACATTAGCATAAATTTTATATACTTATCTACTCTTGGTCAAAATAGAAAATCAAGTTCTGAGGCTAAATTTCAAAAGTTACACCTAATGATGCATGAAAACATGTAATTACATATGCAAATTGGGTAATTTTGCATGTGATATATAATTTACTATTGTTTTCTTTGAAGGTTAGTTAAATTACTCGTTTTGCACATAGAGTTTTAGATTGGTAATTTTTCCTCATTTGAGACCTAAAATTATTCTCCTACATAGGATTTGTAAATTTAAAAATTTCTCTTAGTTCAGTATGCATCTGACCATGGGGATGCAATACAATCATGAGAATTTTTATTGAATTTATGATATGAAAATGGACCAGATCCCTAATTTTTCACATATATTTTCTTGTCAAGGAGAGTGAGACTACATAAAGGCATTGGGAAAATTTCATAAATTGTCCTAATATGTAGATTAGGGTAAATTTTTAATAACAGAGAATATTGTACATCTGCACTTTGATGCATTCCAAGGAAAGAAAATAGATATACAGATGTCTTAGTTACTTTTCTCATAGCTAACACAAAATATCTAACACTCAAAGTTAAAGGCAGAAATGTTACTTGCCTCAGAGTTTGTTGAGGTTCTGGTCCATAATCAGGTGGCTCCAAGGCAAGGTGGCATGGCAGAGGTGCATCAAAGAAGAGAAACAGTTCAGGCTGGACAGATGGTAGCAAAACAAAAGCAATGTTTATACTCAATAGTTTGAAGAATGGTCTGATTGTTTCTTCTTTTAAAAGTGTAGTAGAATTATGTATTAGTAAAGGGGATACGTAAAACTGTATAATAGTTACTTTCAGGTCAGTATTTATAACTTGCATGTATTTAATATTAATATTCAACCCCAATGGTATTTTAAATATAATATCTCTTTAATCATTCTTATTACACAAATGAAATGAATGCTTCTTTTGAGGCTGGAACATCAATTGCGCTGGAATGTTCATTTATTAAATAGCACTCTGTGTATTTAATAATTACCTATTTTTAAATGTTTCTCTTTAAAGTGAGAATTAGATTATATACACTGATTGTAGTTCATGAATGCATCTAATTCACATATTCATATTTTAAAAATATTTTATACATGCACTCACATGCAGAATAATGCTTCCACAAAATTTCCACATAAAAATTCTTTGGATGTATGAATGTGTTGTTTACATGACAAAAACTTTTACCAACATGATTATGATATGGATTTTCAGATGGGGACATTACCCTCAATTATCCAGGGATGTCCAAGGCAGTCTCGTTTTTCCTTAAAAGGGGGAGTGGGAGGTAAAAAAGAGCCAAAGTCATCTTGTGAAGTGTGAAAGATAACAGCTGTTTCTAGCTTTTAAGACAGAAGATAACACAACAACTACAAAAGAAATACAATGGCAAAAGCGTGTGGGTAGCTCCTGAGAATGTACAAGATGTAAGCCAACAGGATTTTCTCTAGAGCATGTAGAGGAAGCATGACCATGCTGAGAAATTAATTTTGGCTCCCCAAAACCCAGTTTTCATTTCTTAATTACGTAACAGTAAGATAATAATGTCATGCTGTTTTAAACTACCAAGTTTGGGAAAATTTGTTACAGCAGCAATAGGAATATTTGCTTTTGAACATGAATATCTATGATCTATGATCATGTAACTAGATCATAACTAGATCATGTAACTTCAAGTACACTTTGAAAAAAATCCAAGAAATTTTTAAAAATCCACATGTGATAATTAAACTTTATTTTATAATTTCACCAGACATATGCTCATAAGCAGATAAGATTTTAGGGAGATACCTGTATTTTCTTCTAATATCTGAGTTGTAGAAAAGTATTAACAAGGCACATACCAAATAAAGGTTGGATGGTATGCAAAAACCAAAAAAATTTGAAAGATATGGTATTTAAATTTGAATAGTACCATTTATTTTAAAGTTAATTGTAAATATAAATAATACAAGATGTTTATGCTGGAATATAACATATTCCCAAAAAAGTTAGGTCGCTTTGTTTCTGTATGCTTGCAGTGATTGATATTATATTAAGTAGACCCTTAGAGTAAGAAAAAGAATTGTAGAGCACCACATCATAGAGTAATCTATATATGTATATAATGAATATTATATGTATTGATATAGAATATTACACATACAATATTCTTTTATTAGCACATGTTTGTAGTACACGATGTTTACATTTATCTTGGGGAATAGACACATGTACATGATGCTGTTTGCTCTTTTAATCACCTTCCCCTTCCCAGCCACTTCTCTCCCTCCACCACTAAGTCCACTTTCCTGTTTTATTCTTATTATTATTTTGAGCTCATGTTCATGGCATGTAAGGTTTACATTCACTGAAGTTATTAGATTCCTTTACATTGCACATCTCAATTCTACTTACTCTTCTTCCCTTTCCCCCTCCCACTCAGTCTCCTGGACCCCTTTCCATTTGCAAGAGATCTATCCTCTTGTTTTTGTGTGTATTGCAACAAAAACAAAATGAAACTTGGCAGTCATAGTGTGGATATAGGTACGTTTTAATCATTCCAAAATCCAACTTTAATTGTCTCAACATTTTGCTCCTGCAAATTCATATGTTGCAAAATGCAATTGTATTTAAATATGTATGTAGCTTTTGGAGGTCAGTAGCTCATGAGTGAGAAGTCCTCACGAATGGAATTAGAATCACTGAAAGAGTTTAGAGTGCCTTCTCGCACCCTTTTCTGTGTGTGCAGGAAAGGATGTCAGCAGACTACTACCTGGAAGAAGGGCAGCACAAGAACCTTATTTTATTGAATCACTGGTGCCGCAGTCCATCCGGGCTAGGTTCACAGAGTCCCCAAAGGTAGGCTGAGCGTCAGTGCATGGAGAACAGACACACAAACAGCTTAGAGACTGCGTGAATCTGCTTCGTTTATTGCTTTTACTACTACTACTGCTACTACTACTACTCTTTTGCAAGCTCTAACAGAATAATTTTTACTTTCTTTTTGGCAAGGGTTGAAAGTTTAGATAACAAGAATGAGAGCAACAGGTGTTTCTGTGGTTACATGGTTTCTATGGTTACATGATTCGTCAGCATAAGCAGAAAGTTTATACTTAGTTAAAGACCTTGAAGCATGTTTTGGCTACTAGTGGATTACTGATTGGTTTTCAATTAGTTGAATCAAATTTCCCCATTTACCTATGGGAAAAAAATCTTAACAATTTTTTTAAAATATCAGTCTTGATTTGGGGAGGTCTAATGTACTATAGGGGGTTGAATTGTTCTAAATGCTCCATCGTGGTAGCCCATCTAAAGCCTGCAAAACACAAGACCATATTCAGCCATGATTTAGTCCCTTATTCCCCTGCGATGTTCTCACAGCTGCAAGGATGTGTTATCTACCCTGTGTCTTTTAAAAGATAAAACATAGTATCACATTGGCCTCTCTGCATGGAGGTTCCCAGGCAGCCCCAGCCAGTTGGTCATTATTATTATCATTAAAGGTTCCCAAACTTCTAATCTGACCTTGGCCTCATTGGTCCGACTCAGTATCAGACCACTACACCATTAATTGTAGAAAAACATTTTATTAACTATCCCTTTGTTCTTAGGGAGTCTCTGTACTTTGTTTACTGATTTTGTGCATGGGAAAGAAAGAAGAAAAATTTTCCTAACTGGATCAGAGCACAAGTTAACACAATAGTTCCCAAGAAGCATTAACCCATTCCCACAAAGTCAATATTTATGCTGTGGCCTTTTCTTAGAAGATGTCCTCCTTGAAGATCTATCTTCTTCCATGTTTGGACCTTGTCAACAGAACATGGCTAGAGAAGGACATGGCACACTGGTATCAGATGTGTAATCCCTCTCATTAAAAATAAATTACCATTGTTTCTAGCCTGTGGTATTCTTTAAAGTAACTCAAACTAAGATATCCACTAATCAGTAGCTTAAATAAATAAATAAATATAAAAAATTTAAAAATAGCACAATAGCAGCCAATTATGTATTTAAATAATTTAATGACTTAAAGATGGAGAAGACATAATAAAGTGAGTTAGAATAAACTAACTTTCTTGCTTCTTAAAAAAGGTGCTCTTTCATTCTTTTGTATGTACATTTTAGGATACAACATGAGTCTTAAGCTCTTTGCAAACAACTCTGAACAAAATAGAGAAAGATAATTCTCCACAGATCTGAAATTTTAAAAAAAGATATTTATAGGGAAATGACATAATTAATGCATAGTATATCATGGTTAAAATATAGAAAATTAGTTTTAAAAATAAAAAGTAGAATGTTATAAAAATGAGTTTTGTATACTGTGACAAATTACAAATTTTAAAATATAGAAATATTAACTTATGACATGAGGCAATTTTAGATGTTATTTCTTTAATTTCCAGGTTTCTCCTGCTACATATATCTTATTATTAAAGTTCATAAAGCATGAAGATTTAAAATTAAACTGAAATAAAAATATGTTAAAGTATTCTCAGCTAGCAACTATCTTCACAAGAAAATTTATCTTTACCTATATGACATGAAGTTTTATTCTTCTATCGATTAATGGATGTCATTAGAATTTTAATGTAAATGCTTGCAAAGGATGCCTGTTGAGTTTCTATTCTATATTTGGGGACATTCTTATTAATTGCATCACCTTGGTAAAGGAATCAATACATACCTACAGCTCCATTTACAGCTATACCGGGGTGTTCTGTTACTCAGATATGACTACTTGCAAGTTTTATCAAAACCAAGAAACAAACAAACACAAGGAAAGAAAATCAGTGTTGAACTTCCTTTTGTTGTTGTTGTTGTTGTTGTTGTTGTTGTTGTTGTTGTTGAACTCCCATCATTTGGATGTGGACAGTGAAGTGTTGTTAGCTTACAGAGGCGGCAGCAGCACAGGTTCCTCATGGTCGGCATGTCCCAGAACAGTGCCTGTCTGGAGGTGATGGCTCTTGCAGGCTCATCAGTGTATGTACTTTGTGCTCCACGCTAGCACGGAGAGTTTTTTTCCCAGGGAAGCTCTTCCTCCAGCTTCTGCTGGGGCACTTACAAAGTGGAAACTGTGTATTTTTTCTGTGTTCCTCCAATCATGAATGAATCATTTAATGAAAGAATTCATCATCGATGAATCCCTTTGCCAATTAAATTTGATAGAGGGTTTTCAGTTATTTTGTAATCAAGAACCTTGACTGAAGTAATTAGTTTAGACTGTAGGTGGCTTCCCTTCCCAGCTCAATGTCCCTTGTTATATCTGTGAATAATGCTTTCTTTTCTCTTCAGGATCAGCACAAGGAAACATGGGGGAGAACTGAACAGCTTGGGATACTGTTGGCAAATAAGCACTTGTCAAAATGAGTTTTCCTCTGTGGAGATTGGAAGATGTGAGTTCCCTGCCCTGATAATTTCATTTCAAAGAGGTGGCCCATCCGGCCTTGAAAAAGAGATTTTTGACGTGTTAAAGTGCAGAGATTTATATCTAAAAGACAGAAAAGATATTTATAATATGGATTTATTTATTTAATTGACTGATGTAAGGGAAGGGAATTTGAGAGCCTATTACCTGGAGAAAAATTTTTGTGTTTAGTCACAATCAGGGGACGTTAACCCATCTTGTGCAGAGTATGTAAAGGAACATAGTTATGCTCACTCAAGAAACCTAGGAGCCACAGAAGGAATTAACTTTTCAGGGAGAAAGGGAACAGGCATTCGAGTTTCATTTAAAACCATGGCTTGAGCGGCGGGTATAGCTCAGCAGGGTAGCTCCTGCCTGGCAAGCATGAGATCCTGAGTTCAATGGCTGGTACCAAAATAATATTAAAAAATAAATAAATAAAATAACTCAGACATTTTAAAAA